>CM033647.1:104635323-104757202 GCA_019512145.1 Engystomops pustulosus
TAGGCAGAAGAGCATCTCTGAATGCACAGTACATCGAACTTTGAGGCAGATGGGCTACAGCAGCAGAAGACCACACCGGGTGCCACTCCTTTCAGCTAAGAACAGGAAACTGAGGCTACAATTTGCACAAGCTCATCGAAATTGGACAGTAGAGGATTGGAAAAACGTTGCCTGATCTCGGATGGTAGGGTCAGAATTTGGTGTCAACAACATGAAAGCATGGATCCATCCTGCCTTGTATCAAGGGTTCAGGCTGGTGGTGGTGTCATGGTGTGGGGAATATTTTCTTGGCACTCTTTGGGCCCCTTGGTACCAATTGAGCATCGTTGCAATGCCACAGCCTACCTGAGTATTGTTGCTGACCATGTCCATCCCTTTATGACCACAATGTACCCAACATCTGATGGCTACTTTCAGCAGGATAATGCGCCATGTCATAAAGCTGGAATCATCTCAGACTGGTTTCTTGAACATGACAATGAGTTCACTGTACTCAAATGGCCTCCACAGTCACCAGATCTCAATCCAAGAGGTTAGAGAGTGGCACAATGACAAATTCTGGAGCTGGCAGTAACAATGACAAATTCTGGAGGTTTGCAGCAGCAGCAGCATGAGGTCAGAGAGTGGCACAATCACAAATTCTGGAGGTGGCAGCAGCATGAGGTCAGAGAGTGGCACAATGACAAATTCTGGAGTTGGCAGCAACATGGTAGGCCACATAGTGGCTCAATGACAAAGTGTGGAGGTGGCAGCAGCAGCATAAGGTTAGAGAGTGGCACAATGACAAATTCTGGAGCTGGCAGTAACATGGTAGGCCACATAGTGGCACAATGACAATGTGCATAGGTGGCAGCAGCAGCATTAGGTCAGAGAATGGCATAATGACAAATTCTGGAGGTCTGCAGCAGCAGCAGCATGAGGTCAGAGAGTGGCACAATCACAAATCCTGGAGGTGGCAGCAGCAGCATGAGGTCAGAGAGTGGCACAATGACAAATTCTGGAGGTGGCAGCAACATGGTAAACCACATAGTGGCACAATGACAATGTGCATAGGTGGCAGCAGCAGCATTAGGTCAGAGAATGGCATAACGACAAATTCTTGAGCTGGCACCAACATGGTAAGCCACATAGTGGCACAATGACAACGTGCGTAGGTGGCAGCAGCAGCATGAGGTCAGAGAGTGGCACAATGACAAATTCTGGAGCTGGCACCAACATGGTAGGCCACAGAGTGGCAGAATGACAAAGTGTGGAGGTAGCAGCAGCATGAGGTCAGAGAGTGGCACAATGGCAAATTCTGGAGGTGGCAGCAGCAGCAGCATGAGGTCAGAGAGTGGCACCATTACAAATTCTGGAGGTGGAAGAAGCAGCAGCATGAGGTCAGAGAGTGGCACAATGACAAATTCTGGAGCTGGCAGCAGCAACATGAGGTCAGAGAATGGCACAATGACAAATTCTGCAGCTGGCAGCAACATGGTAGGCCACATAATGGCACAATGACGAAGTGTGGAGATGGCAGCAGCATGAGGTCGGAGAGTGGCACAATGACACATTCTGGAGCTGGCAGCAATTTGGTAGGCCACATAGTGGCACAATGACAAAGTGTGCAGGTGGCAGCAGCATGCATCATTCATTACAATTTCCCTGAAAAGAACTGCAATTTGGGGTATACAGATTCCCCAAAATGGACACCCTTGTATTGGAGCAAAAATCACATCACATAAGCCTGCCGGTCGCTGATTGGCTTACAGGTCTGCCCATGTCATAGAGGGTATTCTTTTCTTCTTCCCAGAGTTCTCTGCCTCATGTAACACATTGTGCTCGCGCCCATTTTGCTAATAAAGGGAAAAAAGGCAAAATAACATTACAAATATGCATAGTAATGGTATTAAAACAGGTCTCTCTAGAACTTGTAGGTCGCCTAGGATATCATATACCCAAACCTGCAATGCAATATTTTAGGCAACCTGAACAAGAATTGAATACTGGTCCATGACCATTGCAAATATCATAGTGCTGGTACTAGAGAGAGAGCCACACTCATGGGAGGAAAGGAAGAGAAGGGAAACACTAAAAGGGAAGGGACTGAAGAGGAACACACATGTGTTTAGGGGGTGAGCAGTTCCTGTAATCCTTGGGAGCTTTGGAAGGTTTTTCACGGCATCCAAGCGGTAATAGTCTTACCCTAGTCACTGGCAACCATTTCCTCCATCAAGCGAATGGAACAAAGTTCCTGGGTCCACTCGACCACTGTAGGGGACTCAGGGCTCTTCCAGTGCCTCGGGATCACAGTGCATGCTGCCACCAACAAATCTCGTGGTAGGTCCTTTTTGATGGAGGAGATGGAGCCTGGTATGATTGACAGAAGAGCTAATTGAGGTGATGCAATGACTCTCTTACCAGCAACCTGGCAGTATGTGTTAAGGCCGCCTCCCAGGAGGGCTGGATCTCTGAACAATGCCACCAAATGTGAAGCATAGAACCCCCTCCGCACCGCATCGTATTTGACAACCTCTGGAAAAATTCTATGAAGCAGGAGTATCTGTACCATCTAGATAATAGTTTATAATTCTTCTCCTGGGCACTACAAGGTAACGGCATCTTATGGGAGAAGAGAAAGGCTTTATATACCTCTACATCTGTGAGTGCCATAGATAGTTCAGTTCCCCAGGCACTGATGAAGCCGGGCCTACCCGGGGTAGCATTTTCTAGTAGGATGCTGTACAGTAGGGAAAGCAAACCAGGATAGATGCATACTCTGGTATCGGGTGAGGTCTTTTATTGTACATTCTAACAAGGGCTTATAGTTTTAGGCATAGTCTGTTAAAATGTTAAGTTAGCGAATGTGAGAGTCTCGCCATCTGAATGAGAACTGGGTAGATAGGTGATGGGCCTCAGTCCACGGGAGAGAGACATTCAGCACCTCAGATTTAGAGAAATTGACTTTGAAACTACTGAGAGAGCCATATTTCCTAAACTCTTCCAGTATGGCTGGGAAGGCAATTCGAGGTTGAGTGATGTAAAGAAGGAGGTCATCAGCGTAGAGAGTGACCTTATATTTCCGGGAGCTCACTTGGAGACCGTGAACACTTGGAAGTGGCAGATTTTAGCTGCTAAAACACGGTGTACTATAATGTATATTGTACAAGCTATTGCCCCTATCCTAACACCAGACTTGATTTTGTGCACAGATTTTCAAACCATTCTAAGAGATGTGCATAGATATATCTGCACATACTCAAACACAGCTGCCCATATTAGGGTATACATAGTCTCTGAATGTAATAAGCGGATCTTCATGCCCACGCAGCAGGATACTATCTCCTATTTCACCGCTCTACTTTGAAAGCATGAGGAGGTGTGAACATCTCCCAAGTGATATAACTGTAACTTTACTTATATAGCCATTATATTAATGGGAACCTCCCAAACTAAAGGTCAGCAGAAGTGGTTGTATCTGTCCCCTACAGGTTTTTATGGCCATGTTGACAGTAAACGTCATTCTACAGCAGGAAGTAGGATGGAAAAACGTAGATTGCTGCCGCCTTCCATCCTGTGTACTGCTTGTTTCAAAACTGTGAACAAGAAGACAGGGAGGAGGCCTCTGTGTGCCAGTATATATATATATATATATATATATATATATATATATATGGATACATTCAGTGCAGGGACGTAACTAGGAGAAATCTGCTATGGGGCCCCACTTCCCCTTAAAAAAATATATTTATATTTAGGCTGCATTCACATAAACGTGTGCCCACCCGGCTATAGCCTGGCAGGCACACGTCTGGCGTGCTGGAGAGGAGGAGAGGTGATCGCGGCTCACCCCTCCCCTCTATATAAAGAATAGAGTCGCATTCTTACGGCCAAAGATAGAGCACGCTCTATCTCTTTTGCGGCCATGGCTCGAAACAGTGAGTACTCATTGTGCTCACCGCACACGAACCCATGCGCTATAGACACCTATGAGGGAAGTATACCCGGCAGCAAATTTGCAGCCAGATATACGTCCACCATGTGTTCTTGTGAATGTACCATTATACAGACATGTTTATACAATTACACACATTTATACACTCATATATACGCACCTTTATATACTTATATACACACACACACACAAGTTCTACACTCGTATAATCGCACCCACATACATACAAGTATACACTTGTACACACACATTTATATACATTTATACACTATAATACAAACTCATACAGTATATACACATCACACATACTGAATACACATTATACATATAACATATAAATATATATATGTACACATACAGTATACACTGACCATAGATACACATACATGCAGTATAAAAACTTCATATACACACATACCACATATACATACGCAATATACACACATACAGCAAATACACACACATTCAGTATATACAGCATATACATACATACCATTGCACAACATATACAAAAACACACATACATCATTTATATGTATATATTTAAATGTGCACCTATTTGCATCTATACATATGTACACCGTATATACATATATACACACTATATGCATATATACTCAGTATATACATATTGTCACGGGTGCTCCCGCGACCCATATTGTGGGTCGCGGCAAATATGTGGTCCTCCGTGTACGCAGGCGTGGCGCTCGCGCTGCTTACCTCTCCCTGCTCCTGAGTCCCATCCGCGCGGCAGCTTCAGGATATTTAAAGGGCAATTGTACCATTGATTGGCGCTGGCCATTTCCCAGAAGGCTTTTTAAACCTGCCTCTCCCATAAGTCCCTACCGAATCTTTGTGCCTTGTGCCTTAGAGAAAGCTTTGTCTGATGCCGTGCGCTATTATTGTGATTTCCCGTTGTGACCCCAGTTCCGTTCATGACTACACTCCTCTGCTGCCTGCCTTGACCTATTGCTACTTCCCCCACTCTGATCCTGTACTGCCCCTCCTGACCTCCTGCCTGTCCCCAACTACGAGATTGCTTGCCGTTCCTGTATATCGACCTTGGCTGCCACCGCGGACAAGTCACGCCTGTGGAATGAACTGCCGCAGAAAGTCCAACCTGCTTTGCGGCGGCCTCTGGTGAAAACCGTGTGCCACTTAGATTCCGGTCCCAGGTGTTGGCTTGTGTCATCGTCCGTGGTGGTTCAGAGGATCCACTACCTCCGATCCTTACACATATAGACACAGTATATGCATATATACACAGCATATACATATACCCAGTATATAAATATATACACAGTATATGCATATATACACACTGATAAATACATATGTATATGCTTACCTTTTAAGATATTTGGTGGCTGTATGGGTATGCCTGACGCCACAGCTGGGTGTTCGGGCAGGTCAGTGGGCGCCTGGCGACTGTGCCACAGGGTGGGGAAGGGTGGGGAATCTGTCTGCGGCTGACTGTGCTGCCATGCAGGGAGATGGGCAGGTGGGTCAGGGAGGTGGTGGGCCAGGTTTAGGAGTGCGGTAGCCGGGACATAGAGGGCGGGGGCCCGGGGGCACGTCCGGAACGGACTGATTTGGCAAGCATTGTGTAGCGCTGCATAATCTGTTAGCACTATATAAACAAAGGACCTGAAATTATTGCTTCTCCAACTTTGTATTAACCTTGTTGATAAGTATTGGTTTGTGTGATAAATAGGGCGTGGGTGAGGGAGACCTTATACTACTCAAATACCCGACTTTCCCCCAGCCTTCGCTTAATTAGCCTAATGGAGCTAGAAGAGTGTTACCTGGCTCGAGAGGGTACCGAGCTTCAAAGAATCTCTGCAGCCCATTCTTCTCCATGGATTTCCTCCCCTATTTTTAAACAGGAGACAAAGAGTCATAAAAACTCTTAAAAAAGGTTGAATATGGACAGTTATGGAGTAAGGGTCCATCTCAGTCCAAGGGCAACTAAATTTTTCGATTTCTTATCATCAGGAAATCACAGTGGTTCAATTTCTGAGGCTAGGGCCAGATTAAAGGGGTTGTCCGAGTTCTGAAAAAAAAACTCAGGGAGGCCGGGAGGGCGCTGCTTAAAAATATTACCTTCCGGTGCCCTCCAGTATCCAGACTCAGCTTCCAGCCGGACCCAACAACCTTCCGGCCCCCATACACAATGCTGTGTATAGGGACGGATAGGTGTGCCTGGCCATGGCTGGCTGGAAGCTGAATCCAGCGCTGCTCCGGCGGCCATGTTTGTTTACATGGCGCCTGGACCGGAGCGACAGCAGCGCTGGATACCGGAGGGCACCGGAGGGTAAGTAGGACTTTATTTTTTTAAGCAGTGCCCTCCCGGCCTCCCTGAGTTTTTTTTCAGAACTCAGACAACCCCTTTAAGGTTGGTGGGGTGCAAAATCTGATGGGGGCCCATTGAATGTAGTCCAGACAGGGAACAGCAATCGCTAAATAATGCTCCCCAGAAATAATTATATACAGCCTCCTCAGTAATCACTATATACAGTGCCCAGTATTCACTATATACAGCACCACAGCAACCACTACATACAGCTCGTAGTAATCACTATATACAGCTCCCCAGCAATCACTATACAACTCCCCAGCAATCACTATGTACAGCCCCCTAGTAATCACTATATACAGCTCCCCCAGCAATCACTGTATACAGACCCCAGCAATCAATATATACAGCTCCCCCAGCAACCACTATATAAAGCCCCCCTACCAACCACTAAATACAGCTCCCACAGCAATCACTATATACAGCCCTCCAGCAACCACTATATATAGCTCCCCCAGCAACCATTATATACAGCTCCCAGTTATGACTATTTACAGCTCCCTTTCCCCTCTCACTTTTGAATGGGAAAAGACAATCATAGATCCTATAGATGAGAGATAAGCCAATCGTGCATATCACCAAGATTAAGAGAGATAGGTATTTATTATCAAAGGACTCAAAAACATTGTTCTAAAATAGCTCTTATAAAGTTTAAAAGTTTCCACAGGACGCCACAGCACCTCGCCTCACCTCAGGTTTCACCTCTTTAGGCTTCTTCCAGGGGATGGTGCTTGACATAACGATAGGCGTTTGAATACACAAGTGTGGTGACAGGTTCATATATCCTTTTGTTACAAAACAGTGAGTTATTTCCTATGTACAAAAAACAGAGTCTTACACTACAATACATAGATCAATTAATAAGTTAAATTCATTCCCAACGGTACTCAAAGTCCTTTGCAATTTAACCCTTTGTTCCCCCTATTGCAAAAACAAACAGCGTGTTGCACAAAACACACGTTCCATTTTTAACACGTTCTGTTTCTTAACCACACATATTGTTAGTCCTCTACTATATTAGGTAAAGACCATTGCTCAATATCCCATTTTTATTTTTTATTCTTCTTTCCTAGCCTCACATGTTGTTATACCTCTATTATGCTAGATAGAGGCCATTCACCACATCAGGGCCGGCGCCAGCACTGGGCATACCTGGGCAAGTGCCGGGGCCCTGAGCTGCTGGGGGGCCCCACATAAGGCTGTACATAATGAATCAATGGAGATGAGGGGGGATATATCTAATTAATCCATAGGGTGTGAGGGGGTTTATATAAAATAACCATGAGGGGTCAAATAACCATGAGGGGTCTGTTTGGTTTGATAAACTAGGGAACAGGAGAGTGTTTCAGTTTCTGAATTTTTAATGCTGCCACATGAGTTCACTGCAAAGGGGCCCAGTGAGGGGCCTACTGAAACCTGGAGCCAACCCTGGACCACATTACATATGGGGAGAAGCAGGAAAAAGAAAAGAGAAAGTGTCGCAAGGGACTGGTCTAAAAATAAATAACCTACATTGAGTGCACATGCATGCTTGGTCTCACTAGTGCACAGCAGGTTCCAGACGTTCCAGACTCTTTCTGGCACACGACAGGTTCCAGCTGTAGGTCAGGAACAATGCAAAAACTTGTTCTCGATTCACATCTTTCTATTCTATCATAGTATTTCTAATATATTTGCAACTGACTATAATATATTTTCAACTCAATTATGCATATAAGCAACTTAGTGATATATTTGGTAAAAATGTATATGAAAAAGTGCACAAGCGATACATAGTTTTACAGGAAATATTACACTAATTCCAACAGCTATTACATAAATTACAGAAATATTTATAAAAATATATAAATAGAGTTGTCACAGTGTCTGTCTGTATGCTGGGTAATCAGCCTGATGCAGACAGACTTCGGCACACACTGTGATGTCAGCGAGCCGCCTGTTGCTATAGGAAATAGATACATAGATGACACTGATCATTTTGTTGTTCAGTTTTGTAATATATATTTACCCTTTTTAAAGATATGGCCCAGAGGTTTATATGTGAAATAACTCATTACTCATACTTTACCTCTGTATAGGAGCCACCCACCAGGAAAGAATTCATGGACGACCTTCATCAGGTCACAGTGTCTATGCTTTATTATCATTGTTGTCCAGCTCCATGGAAGATGTCAGTATTGGGGTATCTTTACCATGTCTACATTAAAGATGGTGGTGGCTTTGATCCCAATTCCTGGGCTACAGGCTGCACAGTACATAATGATAAATGACATTTGATTTCATTGTCACTGACCAATTTAGTGATTATTTTTGTAATAGCTGTCCATCCATTCAAAAGATATGGCCCCAGAGGTTATATGTGGTATATGCCTTGAGAACCTTATTTTGTGCTACAGTTTTTTTGTTTTGTTGCTTTGTAGTATGAGGGTCAGCTTTGTCTAGAATGAGGGTCAGCTTTGTCTAGGGGTTGTGCTGCATGTAATGTATAATAATAATAATAATGTATACTCACTATAATTAACGGTATGTGGGCTGTACATCCAGAAAAGTTAAGGTTTGCATTGCCGAGCGCATCTCATATATGAAGCTACCACTTTCTTTATTTTAAGTATATCCTCATGTTTATTTTTATACAAAAAAACCCTCTCTGTCCGGGACATATTTATACATAACTACCTCTGATCCTGGATAACCTCTTTAACTATCATTTCCAATCCTGTTACTACACATGGCAGTGGATAACTAGTAAAATTAAAGGATTTTTTCCACCAGGATTAAGAATTTTTAACCAAGCACACCTGGACAACGACCTGAGCATCCTGGATGATGTGAGCACATAGTGGAACTACAGTTGTGATGCAGGACAATATTGAGAATTGTATAGTTAGTAGAGAGATCTTCAGATGTGTACCAATGTAACGCAATCAAGGGTAAAGTTACTATTGCTCAATAAAACATAATGAAAACCGGAGGTACCATCCAGTGTCAAAGTATCCACATGCCAACAGTACACTTACCCAAAATCATGATGATGGGCAATCAAAAGGGCTAATTGGGGGGGGGGGGGGGCAGTGGTACGCCCCGATGCGCGTTTCGCACTGATGCTTCGTCAGGAGGATTTCGGGTAAGCTAACTGTTGGCATGTGGATACTTTGACACTTTAAAATTGGATTGAATTTTTACTTACAATAACTGGGTATTTTCTGATCATTGGGCTCTTCAAGGATGTCTATGTACTCTGTGGGGGCCCTATTCCATCCAGGGTCACTTGTTTTTTTTTCTCCTGCTTTGATTTTCCCATCTTATATGATATACATTTGTAAATATATTTTTGTGCATTTGCATTATAATAAAGTATATTTTATTGATAGTTTATATGAATGTGTATATTTATTTTATGCAGGTGATTTGTGTATAGGACATTATTTATTAGTGATGTAAAGAATAGTATGTTATATATGTAAGGCCTCCTCTCCATCGCACCCACCGTCCCCCTGTTACGATGTTTATAACAGCGAAAATAGAGCTGCAGTGCATGTAATTTTTGTTGTTATATTTAAAGTACATCTACCACCAGGATGAAGGATTGTAAACCAAGCACACTGACATACTGGTGTGTGCCCCCTCTGGCAGCATATGTTCTTCTTTTATCTTCTTATGGCCTGGTTTTTAAGAAAAAGGCCTTAAAAATTATGCAAATTAGCAAAATTGTAGGCAATACAAAGAGAATGGACTGATGACATGCCTGGTACGTGCTATGAAACGCATCTCCCTCTTTTTATTCACAGACATCAAATTTTACAAGTTGAAACATTTTTTGTCGAGTCGCTGTATTAAATGTTTCACAAACTCCGACTAAGCACTAACACCTCCCTTTTTCTGTCTGCAAACTGGTGCAAACCCTTCTTAAATGCATGTACAAGCTCCAAAGATGTTCTTTTATGTGCAAAGTTAGACAGAAAACTGATGCAGCCTGTGGAGTGTGCAGACTGCGCCAGATTCATGAATTGTGGTGCGCGTTCTTCATGAATCTGGCCCACCCTGTACTGGTCCAGCAGAGTGTACCTCCAATAGGATACAACACTATTCTGTTGGACACCGCATGATAAATATTCTGCATCGAAACGCCCCTTTATGTGCAGAAATTTGTGTCGCATCGGGGATAGCGCAGCCATGACACATGTGCCTCAGACACTTCTTAAAGAAAGTCTACCATTTGATTTTGTGCATTATGAAGCAAATGGAACTTGAGAACACTGTAGCTACACTGATGCAGAAACATATCATGTTTAATCGCTGAGTTGAGTGGTTTTGCTGAAAAAATAATTATAAAATTCAGGACCTTGGGAAAGCTGAATCCACATTACACAGAAAACATCAAACGACAGCAAAACAAATTGCAGACTGGTTGATAGGTTTGTATTTGGCAGCCATTTGAATAAGACGTGTTTCATGATTTTCGCTAAGATGGAAAAAGAGCAGTATTGTTCGGTAATTCGGTTTTTGTTTTTGGATGGAAAAAATGCGAGAAGATAAAAGCAAAGTTGGATGCTAAATGGGGACATTTCGCCATCTATGACCACAGTTAGATATTGGTTCAACGAATATAAACTTGGGTGAACATCCATTTTGATGAGGAGCGACCAGGACACCCGGCAGACGTGGTTACGAGGCCGTAGGTGTCGACGGGAACAGCAATTAATATTTTACTTGATAATTTGGCAACGGCATTTGGCAAAAAAGAAGGTGCTGTTTCAACATGATAACGCACCAGCACATTCATCCAGAGTTGTCGCCGCTAAACTGCATGAATTGCGTTATGAATTGCTGCCGCACCCCCCGTATTCACCCGATCTGTCTCCCTGCAACTTTTTCTTGTTCCCTAACATGAAGAAATGGCTTGCAGGAAAAAAACTTAGCTCAAACAAGGAAGTCATCGCTGAGACAGAGGTGTATTTTGGAGAGTTCGACAAATCCTATTTCTTTGGAGGGGTTTAAAAATGGCAGGAACGTTGGGAGAAGTGTATCTTTCTAAAAGGGGACTATGTTGAAAAATAAAATAACATTTTTTTGGAAAAAAAATGGTGTCTTCATTTCTAACACCGGTACTTATTGAACCGCCCTCATATGTTTATCATGATATAGAACTATACATGCCACTTCCATAGTACATTGGACAACCTTTTTACGTGAGTTGACAGTCCATCCGCAAAGATCAAGATTGAGCAATCATTGTGTGAGTGATTGAGTGAAAACCTTCAAGATAGGGCAATAACAATAGCAAAAATAATAATTATGCTGTTAACCATTTAAGAAAATGAAAGAATATAACATGAGTAGACAATACTGCTCATACGTTTATTATGTATAATATTAAAATATGGCTTAAATAAATACATTCATATTATACCAGATCCAAGTACACCTGATGTTCAAAAAATACAGTCATAATATAATAGATGCAGTTACACCAAGGATTCATTGAATTATAACCTGCTATTATTTTCATGAATAGAAGAATTCTTTAACCTGCAGCGGTGACCAGAGCTTGTGACTGATCTGCTGCTAGAAAGCGTCATGATGAGTGAAGAAAGTGAACCTCCTATGGAAAAACAAACTCTACCACGAGTATATAGAGACAAACATGTGCAGGTGGCTTAAAAGCATACTTTTTCTGTGGGAGTTAGATAGTAATCGATGATACTCAGGTGCTACCCTACCGCTCTCTGGTGTTGTTTTTTCGCCATAAATCAGTATTGTCCTTTAGGTGTTTAAGGTAATATTATAAAGGTTATGGATATAGCGCCCTTTCATTTTTCAGGATTATATTGATGGTACAATTTTTAATCCTTGATGTTTACATTTGGTGTATATTGTATATCATTATTTACTTATTCACTGGATCCCTGTATACCTAGGTTCTGTCTCCTCCCTCTTTCATAGGAGTATACCGATGGGTGACTTAGGCCCCATGCACGCGAACATGTAATGTATTAAAACAGCCGCATATACGCACAAGACTTTTATTCCCCAGAGCAGCAAACCGATTTTACTTCACTGCAGTAAAAAACCCAAAGGAACAGAATACAAAATGATGACAAAGACAAAAACTATTACATTGCTGCCATTTTCTTACTGAATATAAATATTCAATATTACCACGGTTACAGCACTGCTACATGTATCTTTCACATAGATTATAAAGAATCAGAGTCTTCAGTTAACCTGACAATTTGTATTTGTGCTCTCATTCTCCTTCTTACGTCGTAGGCCAAGAAAGCTGCATATCTTCATCAACATGAGATCAACAATCTCTTCCTCCTCTGATGCCTGTAATAAAAAGTCATTCATTTACAATAGTTAATGTTCATCCATGTATCTTCATCAGAGTTTTCCCTTACATGTGTTAGGGAGAGGGGAGGTCATCTCATGCTTTTTAACTAGTAGGATGTACTTGTGTATGTCCTCAACTCTGAAGGGTAAATATATATAACTCTCTTCCCAATCCCATCGCTGGGACATCTATGCATGTGACCTTCTCACATGTCTGCTTGTAGGAATATCCCCTTAATATGTATATCTATATGAAAGTGAGTATTGCTTGCGGTGTTTAGTGTGTGTATATAGCCGACCTATAGACATTAGATAACATCCGCATGCACACCATCACTGGTTGTCCTTGGATGTCTATTCATAAACTGAAGGTATTTATTAACTGCAGATAAAACCCTGGTGCAGATGGCAAGAATAGACTGTATGTAAAGTAATCTCTAATCCTTACATACATTTAAGTTAAGGGTAAACTTTGCACACTTAGTAATACCTAGGACACAGTTGTCATCATCAGAGTAATGCCACTAGTATTGGCATTAGTTGCCCGTCTAAAATGTAAAAACTCTGGTTGGCTTGTCTACCCTGCCACTTGCTATTATAGCTACAATGTACATGTCATACACTTTAGAAGGCTACTGATGGCAGTGAGGGCAGTATGAAGCAGAAAGATCCAGATGCCTGAGAGAGGGTGAGAACAGGCAGGATTCTGTACAGAAGCTGATTGTTATCCTCTGAAGATGCTGACAACCCACAGTTTAATTGTGTTGACAGGTCTCATTGCTTCAATCGCTTTATTCCAACCAGACCCTGGACCTTTTGCGGATTTGGTTTATTGCAGGGATATGTAATGGGGTAGTACTTCTGATCTTAACAAATTGCCCCCTTTTTGAACGTGTAAGCTTCTATGGATCATTGGCACCTTAGAAACTAGACTCCCATTCCCCCCTAAGTGAGCTGTGTTGTGCCGCTTCCTTCACAATGTCCTTGGCTTCTGTCAGATTGTGCCTAAAATGATGCACCCTTGGATCTTCTTATAACCCCTTCACTGGTGTGAAATAAAAAATAAAAATCAATGGGTAACAGAACATATAGGGCACATTAACTTATCCGCCCGTTGTAGTACATCGAAAGTGCATTGTCCAAATAAGATCATGCACCTGATATTGTGCATGTGTTGCTTCCCCTCTCAGGTCTGACAGAGCTCACCACCTTTTTAGTAGTGCATGTAAGTGCTTGGGCTTGCAACACAATTTGAAAGTTAAATCCCGTGCTCAGTCTGAATCAGTCGGATTGTCCGACGGCACGCCCCCCAAATTGTGTCGTATGGAAGCCAGCGAATATGCGCAACAAAAAGGATCGCGTGCGCCAAAATCCCAGTGCAGACACCTGTTAAATACCTGTCATGTCCAAGCCCTGTTATCCCTGAAAAAGGCAACCACTCCGACAAAAGTGGACAGCGGGACCCTTAGTAAATGAGCCCCATAGCATCAGTTTCAGCCTTGGTCTGAGGAAGCATTGCTGCCTCTTCTCTTTGTTGTTCTTTGAGTTCCAACTTATGGTCTTCCCATCAGGTTCTGCACTTCACTACTGTAGACAGATTGGGGCACATTTCCCTCCCCTTCCTGACGCGTTCCCCGAAAGTGCATTGTCTGACTGGAATGCACTCTGCCGCGATTTACTACGATTGTGCGCCCGATATCCTGCATGTGTTGCTTCCGTGCTCAGGTCCAACAGAGCTCACCATCTTGATCTTGCGACACAATTTTAAAGTTAAATCCCGCGCTCAGTCCTAATCAGTCGGATCGTCTGACAGCACGCCCCCCGATTTCTGTTGCATGAAGCCAGCGCAGCCGCACCACAATTGATCGTATGCAACACAATCTCCAGTTAAATACCTGTCACAGAGCCGCAAATTCCGAAAACGTCAAAAAAAGGTTCATATTTATACTTGTTATAAGCATTAAAGTTGTGTGGTTGGAATAGAGTAAAAAAAGAGAATCTTCCTATATACCAATATTATATAATCTATGGCGCAGAATCATTGAGCAATATCATCACTGACCTGGTGATTCTTCTGTTCTTCACTGAACGCTACCAGGATGACTGATATGAAGAGATTCAATACTACGAACGTCATGAAAATAATACATGATCCAACAAGGAAGGAGCCCAAAACTGGATTGTAATCCAATACCTAGGAAGAAAAATGAAAAAATAATCATTAAACTGAACTAAGTCGAGCAAAAGCCAGTGGGGCACATTTACTAAGGTGCTTGCTCCAGTTTTCTGTCGGACTTTGCACGTTCTTTCATATGCAAAGAGCTTGCACATGTATTTAAGAAGTGTCCACGCCACATATGTGTTGCGGCTGCATTATACTACACATTAAGGCTATATTCACACGGCCGTATGGGGGACGTATATACGGCCGACGTACGGGAGCGGTACAGTGCAGCACAGGTGTGGCATTGCACCGCCCCATAGCCGGGAGAAAGATAGGATATGTCCTATCCTTCCCTGGAGTACAGCGCTGTGTGCCATACATTGCTATGGAGAGGGGTGGGGGTAAGCAGCGCTGCTCACCCCATCCTCCTCTCACTGGCACCGATGTGTTGTGTTGCACGGCCGGCACAACATCGTGTGTATTACCATGCGTACCACGCGTACCTCCCTGCACCGGCTATAAAGTTTAAAAAGTGTTTTAAACCGCGATACCGCGGTTTAAAACAGTAACAAAAATAAGCTCCGGCACCAGCTCACCCTGAGCTGGTGCCTGGTATTTCCATCAGAAACCTGCCACTTCAACTGGTAGGTTTCCTTTAAGCTCCATGCACATGTCCAGAAATGGTCAAATCGGCACATAGCTCATAGCCGTCATAGACGAGCACTGTGCATATCTGAGCAGGGCTGCCACACTATAAGAGCTAGAGCAGGTCCGATCGGTCCTAGCACTGCCACTCAGCTCCCTATAGCTTCTGCCCAACTTGCGGCATATGTCCGCCCACACGGACGTGTACATGGAGCCTAGCTCTGTGTAGTTTCTACTCTTGTTTTTAGATACTTGGCCTCCCTTACTCTATGGAACCTCTGAAAGTTACATGATGTAAATTGCAGTAAAGATAAACTTATTTCAACATTTGTGAGTTATTTTGGTGCTCAGCTATGTCCTGTAACTTACATTCTGATTAAGGCTTCATGCACACATCCACATAAGCAGATGTTGGCTGTGAGCCGCCAGTCATTGAGAAAGAGGGGGTGAATGTTGTTCACCCCTCCCTCCACCATAGGTAGCTGAGTGGCCCCAGGGATAGGTCCTGCCTAGAGATGAGTGCATATACCCGTCTGAGCTTGATGCTCGTCGAGTATTAGCGTACTTGCAACGGCTCGAGATCGAGCATTTACTTAAGAAAACACAGTGAAGAACAGTGAAGAATACAATGAAGACAGTGAACACAGGATCATTTAAGTGAAAAACACAGGGAAGACCACAGTGAAGAACATATTGCAGATGTTTCCGTACATCTGCTAACTTATCCGAAGACACGCGTGCAGAACGGCGTTCTTCACAATAGTATGTGAAGAACAATATGTGTGAAGAACACATTGCAGATGTGGAAACATCTGCAATGTGTTTCACATACTAATTGTAAGAAACACCATTTGCACGGTCTTCGAATTAGTTAGCAGATGTATGAAACATCTGCATGGTTTTCAGTGTTTCAATGTGTTCTTTGAGTGAAAAATGCTCGAGTCTCCCATTGACTTTAATGGGGTTCGTTATTCGATACGAGCACTCGAGCATCGGGAAAAGTTTGACCCGAGTAACGAGCACTTGAGCATTTTAGTGCTCGCTCATCTCTAGTCCTGCCCTATCCTTTGCAGTATGGCCACCGGCTAAGAAATGCACTATACATGTGCATGAAGCCTAATACAGTGCTTGATGTGTGGACATCATAGTATCATAACAAATAAGGTTGATAACAAATATAGGTTTCTCACATCAAGGCTGTCATAGGAATGAATAGAGAATAGGCAGTCCACATATTAGAAGTGGTGTCACTTATTGGTAGCCATGAGATAACTCAGATTTCATCCACTGGTAAGAAGTTCTTGCTTTAAAGGAAATGCTTTAAAGTTGCCAAGTGGATCTACATTCAATAAGACTATAAGGTCTGCACAATCCAGGTAGTAAATATCTTGTTTCTAAAGATTCTGTGACATTTTCAAGTTTTTGCATGCAGTTTTTGAAGCAGTGATTCCATGAACATTTGATTTCTCTCCCATTGTGATCTACCCCTGAGTTGAATGGGTGTCTAGAATACAATGACTGATAACTAAAATTGGGGTTATTCAGTTTATAAAAAAGATGACTGAGGGGAGAACTTATTACAATGTACAAATACCTGAACGGACAGTACAAGGATCTCTTTATTCGATACGAGCACTCGAGCATCGGGAAAAGTTTGACCCGAGTAACGAGCACTTGAGCATTTTAGTGCTCGCTCATCTCTAGTCCTGCCCTATCCTTTGCAGTATGGCCACCGGCTAAGACATGCAATATACATGTGCATGAAGCCTAATACAGTGCTTGATGTGTGGACATCATAGTATCATAACAAATTTGATAACAAGGTTGATAACAAATATAGGTTTCTCAAGGCTGTCATAGGAATGAATAGAGAATAGGCAGTCCACATATTAGAAGTGGTGTCACTTATTGGTAGCCATGAGATAACTCAGATTTCATCCACTGGTAAGAAGTTCTTGCTTTAAAGGAAATGCTTTAAAGTTGCCAAGTGGATCTACATTCAATAAGACTATAAGGTCTGCACAATCCAGGTAGTAAATATCTTGTTTCTAAAGATTCAGTGACATTTTCAAGTTTTTGCATGCAGTTTTGGAAGCAGTGATTCCATGAACATTTGATTTCTCTCCCATTGTGATCTACCCCTGAGTTGAATGGGTGTCTAGAATACAATGACAGATAACTAAACTTGGGGTTATTCAGTTTATAAAAAAGACGACTGTGGAGAGACCTCATTACAATTTACAAATACCTGAACGGACAGTACAAGGATCTCTCCAAAGATCTTTTTATACCTAAGCCTGTGACCAGGACAAGGGGACATCCTCTACGCCTAGAGGAGAGGCGATTTTACCATCATCATAGACAAAGGTTCTTTACTATAAGAGCAGTGAGACTATGGAACTCTCTGCCGCAGGAGGTTGTTATGGTGGACTCTATGTACAAATATCACGGGTTATGGGGATAAAACATTTATTTAATTCTTAAAGGTTGGACTTGATGGACTTGCGTCTTTTTCTAGCCTTATATACTATGATACTATGATTTAGCGTTTTTCACATCCGTACACTATCACCAATTTTCACGGATAGCATATTGATCCATTGTATTCTATGTGGCTTTTAACAAGTCCACTGCTCCTTGAAAAATAAATCGCCGTATGCGCTATTTTATTCCTTGCCTGCAGAGCACCCACGTCCATTAAAGTCAATGGGTGTTGAAAAAAAGCAGTTGTCATATGTGAGCCATCCATTATTTTTCTCAGATGATGCTAAGGGACGAGGTTTTTTTTGCCACTTTTGTTAAACAATCTTTTTTTGTGTACTTGAGTTAAAGGAACAGCATATGGAAGTAAAACAACTGATACGGATACAACATGGACACAGACTGCAAACAGATAAGTTTTTATCGCACAAAATACACATTCATTTAAAAGAGCACCACGGCTCCAGGTAATTGCATCAGGTGCCTGGTTATCTATGTATGGGTATTTCAATTTTGTGTAGCATCTCAAACCAATGAAAGTTGAATGTCCAGGGTCCGGAGAGTGGTTCTTTTCCCTTTCACATACTCTAACATTCCTGTATGAAATGCTCTTGAAATAGAGGTTTTTGGTTATTCTGCATATGACAAGAATAATAGATCTTTATGGTGGTCGGCAGTTGCCAGGAGCTACGTGGAACAAGCTAACACATTTAGGAAACTCTCCCTTTCTGTCTTCAATTCATATTTATCTACAACAATGAAATATTTTAGACAATACCTCCTCATAGTTAAAGATCCCCAGCTGAAGGCTGACCATAGTCTTTGCCGAGTCAAACACAGACTTGTAAGAGTTGAGCTTCCATCCAAATATCAAATTACACTGCAAAACATGAAAAAAGAACAAAAGATTCCTTATCAATTTCATCCGCTGTGTATCATAAAATGAAAGAAATCTCTAGTAGAATCTGCAGTGATATAGATGCTACACATCTTCTCATGTACACCCACCCATGATGCAAAGTGAACTAACATTTGAGAAAGTTAAAATGTAATTAGTGTCAGCACCATTACATGTCATTTCTAGGTGCCTTCGGTTATGATGAGGCTCATTGCATTATTTCTGCTGTTCTACAAGAATTCACCAACAAGTTGTCTGGCCGCATGATATGGCCAAATGAATATTCTCAACTAATGTGGCTTATATTATGATAGGTGGAAGCCAGAAATAAGGATTTTGCACAGGAAACGTATTAATTTTACACTGACATCCACCTGTTAGGAATCACAGATGTAAAGAACCCCCTCCCCCTTCTCCTCAGCGAAAGCAGTCGTGTACCAGGATTTCATACCAGGGTAGCAGGCACAGCAGCTGCTATGGGGCACATTTAGGACATATATACGGCCG
The DNA here is from genome assembly GCA_019512145.1 of Engystomops pustulosus. Classification (NCBI taxonomy): domain Eukaryota; kingdom Metazoa; phylum Chordata; class Amphibia; order Anura; family Leptodactylidae; genus Engystomops; species Engystomops pustulosus. Next base: position 104,654,642 of record CM033647.1, read on the forward strand.
ACGTATATACGGTGTATATACGTCCCCCATACACTTCTATGGGCTCGCGGCCCTGTACGGGTGCAGAAGGGTGTGCGCTGTGTATTCCTATGGAGAGGGGCGGGGGTGAGCATACATCGTGTGAATTTAGCCTAATGGCGGTGGAAGGTGAGATTAAAATTCAACTTAATTCTTCTGAATTGTATTGTGTTGCTGTGTGTATCAGCTACCTTTAGCACAATTTTTTTTGCGTTATTCCTGAACTATTATGGTATATATTTTTCTCTGTAATTTGACATCAGGTGTGATTAATAGTACAATTTCCACACAGTGCCATTACTGAGTAGACAGTACTGTCACAGTACAATGACATCACTGTGTATATTATCCCTGTACTGTGACATCACTGTGTACATCACCCCTTACTTTTACATCATTGTTTTAATTATCCTGTACTTTAACAGTTCTTTTTATTTTATTCCTGTAATATGTCTATTTTGGAGGAACTCCATTCTAAGTTTTTTGTGATGTCCCATGGTTATTGATCACACCCCTGATTTCAAATATTTTTATTATTATTATTTTATTATTAAAGAAATTATTAAAAAGGACTGGAATTATTCAGATTCACAACAGAGGCATTTCTGAAATCAACATGCCAGAGGTTATTGGAATCATGTAAAACTGACCCTCCTGATAACAGGCTCCCGTTAAAGGAGTTGTCTGGCACTTTTACAAATTTTTTTACTGATGACCTCTATACCTATTCTCTGTCCAGAGCCGGGAGCAGGGAATTGCTTTGCATAGCAGGGTTTCTGTAACACTATCAGTATTCAATAGAGGCTTCAGTTGACCAATGACTTTGCTATAAAGCAGATGGAGCCTCCTGCTATTGGCCCCTTTCCAGGTTCCACCTGGGACCATAACAATTATATAACACTAATATCTATCATAGGAGCTTGTTATTGATGGTACAACCTCTTTAAATAAAAAAACAACCACCCCAGGGAAGTGAAAGTAAACGACAGACTCACAGCAATGGAATAGGCCAAAAACATTATGACAATGACAAGAATAAATCCAGAAATGTCTCCCCAGGCTCTGTGTAGTGTTGCTGTGATCATATTAAGTTTTGGGTTCAGTCTCAGAAGATGCCACAGTTTAATGGTTGAGAGAAGTACAAGGAAGGCAATGAGGTAGCCCAAGGCAGCGTCTGCTGCTGCTGTTTCATTGAAGCTTACAAACCTAGAAACACAAATGCCAATTCTTTAGTTACAACTCTAAAATAAATACCGGGGATAAATAAAATATATATCTGTGGGCTCAAGAAAACAATGTACTAAGCGATTTAAGAGGAACATTTATTAGAAGAAATTACAGCTGAGGCTCTTTCTATAAATACGCCATAAAATGTCAGAAGCCATTAGAAGCAGAAGCCATGAGAAGCAGAAGCCATAAGTGGTATTGCACATGGCCTCTGTATATAAGACTGTAGGAAAAAAGATGGAAGACTGGGCTGTTACATACAAAGGTGCCTAGTAAAAAAGAACATCCTGGTGCAAGTTATAGCTGAATTCTATGCCAGACAGGACTTGCACTAAATATACTAAGACGCAATAACCTTATGGTATAACTTAGCTTAGGAAATTCCCCCCGTAGTGGGTTTCTTACTACAGAATGAGTCAAAATTATTCTAAGTATGGTAATCAGATCATTCTAAATGGAGTCTGAACCCCAAAACATAACAAAAAAAAACAAATATCATCACTCTGCTGCTCACAATATATGTAGTACATTGTATTTGCTTTGTAAGACATCCTTCTACTTCTTAATAGCCTCATTTCCTAGTTAATATGGATTAGGAACATACCTCTATTTTTCTGCAGTCATGGTTCAAAGTACATCCTCAGAACCGCATGATATTAATCCCAGCAATTCCTTTCTGCTAACTAACCTGGGTCAGGGAAGAAACTAAGCTCCTGGATATTTGCCTTTATCATCCACCATTACAAGTGTACTGAGTAATAAAGCCCATCCATGCTACTGCTAAAACAATGATGATGTTCCGGAGGTGACATTTCCAACATACTCATCCTTGTGGTCCTGGTAGTAGTTGATATCTCTGTTTCCAAGAATGGTCCTTTTCACAAAGACAGACAAGGCGCTCCAACTGATTAGAATTATTGCCAACTCCAGCAGGTTCCACTTGCTCTGAAAATATCCCCACTTCAGAGATTTCATGAGTTTTGCCTGTAAACAATATAAAACCTCTGACTTTGTGTTTAATATCTTATTTTCCACAACCCAATACCCAATACTTTTAGTAGAAGAATGATATGACTTTTTACATAGTGTTCAATTAAAATAACCAAATTTCCATTCAGCTCCTATGTAAACCTATACCTCAGCACTGACACGCGTAGCTATTTTCAGTGACACGCGGTCGCCGGAGAGGTACGTTTCATCCTCAGCTCCTACACGGCCAGGTGCAGTAGCCAGGATAAAAAAATTGCTGTAGTGTAGACTAGTGACCCTGTGCCGGAGGTCTGTAGGCCAGAACAGCAGAGCTCCGGCACAGAGTGTCTAGGCCTGGGACTTCTGTTAGGCCGAACTTCTGGCTGGTACAGCAGGAAGCTTGTTGTAGCAGGCGGAAGGTGTGGGGATTACTGTCCCCGGTACCCTGAATCGGCTTTTTCATTACTAGGTAAACTATGGCTAACCTTATAATTATGTATTGATTTCACTTATGCCACACTTGTGGTCAAACTTCTATATTATATATGTGACTGATATTGTTCTTTGTATTTGCAATATAGCCTGTTTACAACTATGCCTTGGAGTACTGGGGACATTAGTTTGGTTTAAGCACCGATAATTATATAATTAAATAATTATACATATTTGTTATTTAAACTATAAATATCACAAAATTATGTTTTTTTTCTCAAGGTGACACACCACCCGAGTTATACTCGTTTTTTTGGCGAATTATGACACACCAAGCTCAAAAGGTTGCCCATCACTGTTATAGACCATGATATAACCCCGTGTTTTATGATACTGTATGTTTTTGAGGCACAGACAGGAGGAACAGAGATGCATCTAGGGGGTCAGCAGGTGGACAAGTTAACTGTGAGAAGCTTGGCTGTTATCACACCCATCACCAAGCAATGGGCACCTAAGAGAAATAATTTCACTGGGTATAAGGAAACCTGAGAATTAAGTATGTAATTTTTAAAAAGAGCAAAAAGTTTTCTATCGCAACTATAACAACAATTAATTGAATGTATGTGAATTGTATCTTTGTTATTTACCTTTCTGGATATAATAACAGCAATGTTTTACCTTGTACAAAATACATTTTTTTTAATCGCTTGTTCAATTCTTGTACCTGACCTTATAGCATTGTGTCTAAAGAAAGTGATTCTTCTATCGTTTCGGATGCTACGAACAATCTGACATAGATATGTATGAGGTAGGAGAAAACTAGACTAGAGCGTAACATTTAATGGACTTTGTAAATTGTATGTTACAATTATCTTTCTAGCATGTGGATTTTATTATGTATATACAAAAACCAGTCTTCCATACCTGCACCACCATGTAATATATGACAAAGAGGAAATAAATAACTTCAGCTGCTACAACAAAGATATGTAGGCCATCAGTGTAAGGATATAAGCGGATGCTCTGGAGATCAGCATGCGTCAGGAAGGTGCCTTAAAGACAAGAAGCAGAAGGAGATAGAGCTGCATTCTCTTGCCGCCAGATTTATGTAGATAAATATTTTATCACTTGTCCTACCTAATGCATTTGTCTCAAACATCAGCCTGACAAGGCAGAAGAGGTTGACGTTGGCATTGTAAATTGTAAACTCCACAAAGACTGCTCTGGTGTAAGTATCCAGCCAGACATTGTTAAAGAGATACTGCAAGATCCTGTAAGGGACATGATAGTCAACATATTAGGTAGTGGTGCAAATCTATAGCTTTATACTCGTCTGCAGTGGAGAATAAACAGTATTGGAACAAACAATAAAGCCATGGGCGCAACTAGGAGAGGAAGGGCCCTATAGCAGAAAGGGCCCTCAGAAAATATACATATCTGTATACGCACACATTTATACACTATTACACACATTTTTACACTGATGCGTACACATTTAAGCACTGATATATACATTTATACACTTACACAGATCGGTCCCAGTAGCTGCCGACCACATGCTTTTATGAGGATGTGACAAACACCCAATTAACACTATTAGACTATTTTTTGGGGAAATTTCTTTACTTATTTTTTAATACATTTCACATTGTAAATATTAAGTAGGATGACAATGTACATCAACCAATATATATCCTTAAACAACCCCTTCCCCCCTTCTACCACCATCCCACCCCTCCCCGGTCAGAGAGAGAAAAAACCCAAGAAAACCCCAAAAAACACACAAATAAGACACCAACTTTTCAGTTTCTTTTCCCTTTTTTTCCCATCTTAACATTTTCCCCTTTCACTTCTCTACCAACCATTTCTTACGCCATAAATACTCTTTCCTCCTTTCACACGATTTAATTTTTTCAAAATGTTTTAATTTCTCCAGTTGAACTATCCATTCATTTACGTAGCTCTATGGGATTTTCACCCTAATATCAATAGGTATCTGGCCACATATAATGCAGTAGAAATCCAATGTCTTTTGTAACCAGGGCCTATCAAATCCTCGATATCACCTAAAACCAGTACCTCTGGCGTATTAGGGATCGCCAAGCTCACAGTCTTACATATCTCAGTATGGACCAATTCCTAAAATGTGTTCACATGTTAACAGTTCCAGACCATATGAAAAAAGTCGGCATTACTAAGATCACATTTAAAACACTTAACACTGTTAGATTTTTTGAAAAAATGAATCAATTTAGAGGAATAATACATCCTGAGCTGTACTTACTACTAAGGTCTGTAAGTATCCCACTGCATAGGTATCCAGGGAGACATGTCCTCATATACAGTCCCTCCCCACTGCCAGCAGAACAAGGAAACATGCAAGGATCTGTTGTTGCTGGTGTTTAGTGTGTCTCATTCTGAGATAACTATCCATATTTGGACAGGTACATCACCAGAGCAGAACCAAGATCTGTGCTTACCACAAGCTGGTAAAAGATACAGTACATTGGCATCTATCTTCTATAGGCTGTTATGGCCTCCCAATACCTTCTCTTATACTTTCATTCTTTATTTCCTGCTGCATGCTGATGTATACTGACCAGATGGAGGCTGACAGAATACCTTTTGTCTTCTGTCTGACAGTATATCTCTATGAACACGTCTAACATGTGTTCAAAGCTTTCCTGGTACGCTGAACATTCACAAAAGACAGAGGCAAGCATTTTTCAGACCAGTCTTGACAACCTATTATCCGTGTGTATCCTTTTCCATGTCATGTCTGCTATTCGGAAACTGGCAACAGCAGCAATAAACTCAAATGGACAAAACAAAATCACCTTTTCTTTTGCACCAAATTAATAGATATAATAAAATCAATATATTTACCCAGATGCAGTTGTTCGATCACCTCCTAGATCCACGACATAGCCCCCACCACGGTATGTGGACAATCGACCCCATGTTGGATTACTTTTAAGCTTGGATTGACTTCTGTAACTCCATGCAGAGTTAGAATTAGAGGAGTTGCCCAAAGAGGATATATTCCACTTTTCACCATACTGCTCCATATCTTCTGCATCCAGAGAATAACGTGCCCGACAGTCTCCAACTGTAGTTTGTAGTACGTGAGCTATAGGACAAGTGTCCTTCTTGACTCGCACTTGGCGCATTCTGGCGCTGCCAACAAGTTTAGAGTTGCCATCTGTCACAAAGCCTGTTTTATAGTAAACAAATATGATAGATGTTGTATTGTTTAGAGGAAAAATACTCTATGTAGGAGATCTAACTAACAGCAAAGGGATCATCTATAAACCAGGGTGGAGAATCCCTACAAGAAGTATTTCTCACTCTGGAATACCTGGCACATGGTAGGTCCTCACAAATATGACATCTGTTAACTGAACATCTCAGCACCGGGAAACCTTTAAGTTTTTTTCAATGATTATATCAACAATAAGGAATCTTTAATTATTGTCACGAGTACTAGAATTGGTTGTAGTTGGATCAATGTTTTTAGTTACCATTTTACAGCATGTTTAAAGTGGACCTTTGACCATCTTCACCAACTCCAACTATTGGATTCCTTTAGTAGGTATTGTTCCACTGATTTTGTCACAGTTGGATTATGTAGCCATCTCCTTCCCCAATAATTAGCATGCATTTTAATGATTATCAGTTGTAGCTAGTGAACTGGTTAAGGATATGTTCTAAGTGCTCAAATGTTTAAACATTTCACAAATGGAAAGTACCTACCTGGATATGTTCCATATAAATTATTGATCAATGTAGTGTTTGCCCAGGTAAAGAAATCTTGGTAGCTACATACTTTTTCAAGCCCGTCAGTGAAGCTGTTTTCGATATGCTTATTAAGGTAGTATGAGTTTGGATCTCTCTGTCCATACGCAACTAGAAGAAGCATCCATAAAAATCCCAAGTATGCTACAAGACAGAAGCCACGATGTATGGATCATTCTTTACATATTAGAAAATAAATGAGCAATATATTATATTATAATACATTTTATTTTTAGGGTCAAATTAGCCCAAGGAAGGCCTAACATGAGTGATGTTGTCCAAGTGCTGCCCAAATGTGAACAGCATTTGTATTTCTGCAAGGTCCATAAAATGAATGGGTCTGTGGAAAAAGGATCACTTGGATACACAAGCAGCAAGGAAAATTGTAGGATAAAGCTTAAATGATCTTCCCTTGTGAGGTTTTTGATTGAGTGAAAGCTTTTAGCAACTGCTTTGGCTATTTTAGAGACATCATATGAAAGGACCGTTTTTGTTATCTTATGTGATCCCTGGAAAGGTGGATTGTTCATTCTGCCGCTCAGTATTAGGCCTCTTGCCCACAAGTGAGTTTGATGCTTGCAACTCGCAGCAAACTCAGTTTAGTTCTGATTTATGAGCATTTGTTTCAATTAGTACCCAATGCGAGTTGCACACATCAATCTCGGTTGTGGGTGAGAGGCCTTAGTCTCAGCTGAGGCTGCTCAGCTTAGTCTAAGTGATACAGGGGCAAGCCAGTTAGCTACATGGGATTCATCCAGGATCTGGCTAATTCTCAGTTCACAGGGCTGGTTATAATTTCTCCTCTTATCTGAAGTACTTACTGTCTGTTTTGCTGGACCTGAAACCCTGAACATGTACCTGAGATTACCATGAAACTCTGCCTGAACTGTAACCTGTATCTGACCCTGTATCCTCACCTGAAATCTTGTACCCTGTCTGATCTGGAAACTTGTATCCTGCCTAATCTGGAACCCTACCTGATCCCAAATCTTGTAGTATTGCTGAACATGGACCCTGTGCCCTGATCCCGTCCCCCGTTCCTTGATACTATTACATTTGTATATGTCTCTGACCATGACACACATTTGCCAATTTTTTCCCTGATCAGAAGGAGTAATAAAGTAACTTTTATTCATATTTAGTAGCTAATATTCTGGAAGGCACTGCAATAATAGCTTACCTAGTATTTCACGTATTAAAGCAAACACCTTTTGCTCCTTTATATAGTTATTTTTCATTCTGGAGACATCGGTAGGAGGAGGAGGCTGGTATATATAACTGTCTCTGGGAGATTCTAATAAAAGGTCTGTATCTCCTATGGGAACAGAAATTACTTAAGTGAATACATTTATATTAAAGGGGTTTGTCAATGAAAGAAGGTTCTCAAATTTTAATCCACTAGTGATTTTAACACAATAAAGATCATTTTAACCCCCTAATTTTGCAATTTTACTTTTTACATTTTTGTTGCTGTTTTAGCTCCTAACACTCAGTGATGGTAAGTGTAAGATTCCAGAGTGTGTCTCTAATCAGACACTTTATGATTCCTCTGTGCTAAGAGATACTGTGCACTGAATATGTGCTTAGATTATCAGGGTACAGGTTTATCTACACGTATTTAGCTCCTAAACATTCTACTAGTATCTGACACAGAAAAAGAAACAAGAGACAGATCAGAGATAAGTGATGATGAAATACATGAGATGGATATAAAACACAATCACACTGTAACCTATGCTAATCCACCGATTATACATACTGTCTGCTCTGCTATAAAGACCTTATCTTGCCTGCAGCTAGTAGAGTAAGTCTCTGAATGCTGCTTGCTGACAGAAAGTGCCTGTGTCTGAGGTCGTCTTGTAATGCAGGAAGGAGGGGCAGGAGGCAGAGAGCACTGCATTGTGCAGACAAGAGAAGCTATTTACAAGAAGAATCCAACCTTATATATGACAAGGGGTGGTAGCTTAAATTAGTTCAGTGGAGATATGTGAGAGAATGATCCAGTGTACCCCAACAGGCTCCTTTTTTAAACTAATTCTGTGATCCTGACACTAAAAAAAAATACTGACATGTTGTGAGACATTGGCCATTATCTTTGTATGGGTATATTGTAATGTACTGCAGTGTCTGCCAATAAAATAATTCACTGTTGACAAACAACATCAGCCACACATGATATGGTAATTATTTCCCATTGGTAGGACAATTGCCATAGATTTTAGCATGGCACCCAATTATTTAAAGACACATATTTGAATCACATTTTAGGGTATGTGGGTGAGATAAGGAGAACCCTAGCTAGGATTTCTTTAGTTTAAAGGGAACCTGTCAGACAGGTTAAAGAAGGCCATTACAGCTGCATGGCAAAGATGTATTTTTGACCTTTTTCTGAACACTTGCATAACAATATAATTGTGTGTTTTAACTTTCCTTGCAGCCTGACAGAATCCTGTTCTGACTCCCAGGTTTGCTTTGGTTTGTATGCATTAAAAAAATGAGTTACTTGTCTGTGCTGCTCAATCCATTCTCAGATCTCAGCCCGCACCTTTGTGCTACTGTACAGCTCCTCCCTCTCACACTGATGTCAGGCTGACCAGGCTGTGACTTCTGAGAAGGAACAGGAGGGAGGAGCTGTACAAGAGCACAAAGGTGGGGGCTGAGAGCTGAGGAGTAAGTAAACAGCACAGACAAATGGTATTTTGAAAGATACATCCAAACAAAAACAAACCTGGGAACAGGATTCTGTCAGGCTGCAAGGAAGGTTAAAACACACAATGATAGAGTTATGCAAATGCTCAGCAAAGGGAAAAAGACACCTTTGCAATGCATGTGTAATGAGCTTCCTGTCTTTATTGAAAATTAGGTCCCTGGTGACAGGTTCCCTTTAAGGCAAAGAATTGGTTCACTATACTTTTACACATGCCTCTTTATAAAGGAGTGTCTCTTATTCGGGACTTTTGTCAGTGACCTTTTGTAGAGAATAGAGAGAGTAGAGAATGGATGGATGAGATTAATAACTAGTACAGTCAGTGAGCCACTAAGGGGAACATTCAAATAACTGTTTTTGTTTAGCTGTATAATCTCTCATACGTCAACCCTTTGCCACCAATTTGTGAGATATGCAACAGATGTAACTTAGAATCTTAAATCGTTGCTATCTCTATTCAGCTAATAATATCCAATGTTCATATTGGGGGAGATTTATCACTGCTTCTATACCAGTTTTCTAAGCCTCTTGATGTATCCAGCACAACAAGGAGGGATGTAGCCACAATTATGATAAATCTCCTTCATTATATGTATAGTGCCCCTTCGCTTAAAAAAATACTCCCTTTCTTGGAAAAACCTCACTACCTTTGGCTGAAAGCTCTCCATTTATGGTGGTTTCTTCCTCATCTTCTGGTTCCACTTTCTTCAAAACTAGAGCAAAAAATGCTGCAAAACCAAGTACCTGTAAGATGGAGTTATAATATATTTGCATCAAAGTGTGACTTACTACTCCATGAAATTATTTCACTAAATGTATTATAGTTAAACAAATAAAGATAATACAATGCAAAGGACATAAGAAAATTGGAAACCTATTTTATCCCTTTCTAGTATGTAATGACTCTCTACCACACCTTTAAAGGTTGCGTGATGAAGAGACTCTCAAAAAATGAGATTGCCATTGAAATGAGCCACTTGATTGAACTATCCTTGCCATAATGTAAGCCATACAACATAGTGAAGAATCCAGATACACCACTAGTAGCCAGTACAAGGAACCATCCAATGAAGACAAACCACCAGGGCAACCCCTTAGTTGTAATTTTCTTATTCTCGTCTGAAAGACTTCCAGTGGAGGAACATCTATAAAGAATAAAACAGGTCAGTTAGGAATAAACCAGATCATTACATTACCAAATTCTTTACAAATTTGTTACTACCGTATATACTCGAGTATAAGCCAAGCCGAGACCCCTAATTTTACCACAAAATACTGAGAAAACCTATTGACTCGAGTATAAGCCGAGGGTGGGAAATGCATTGGTCACAGCCTCCCCAGTATATAGCCTGCCAGACCCTGCCCCAGTGTATATAACCTGCCAGACCCTGCCCCAGTGTATACAGCCTGCCAGACCCTGCCCCAGTGTATACAGCCTGCCAGACCCTGCCCCAGTGTATACAGCCTGCCAGACCCTGCCCCAGTGTATACAGCCTGCCGCCGCTGACGGACAGATTGCACAGAAGATATACAGGGGTCGCCGGAAAGGTGAGTTTAGATATATTTATTTTTTTGACTCGAGTATAAGCCGAGTTTGGGGTTTTCAGCAAATTTTTTGTGCTGAAAAACTAGGCTTATTCTCGAGTATATAAGGTAATTCTTTTCTGGTCCTAGTTGTAATATAAACAACTTGATGTATATACCTTACATGTAATCTCCTATTTTGCCTGATATTTTACAAAAGCTATTTGATATGAATCTTTTGATCTCTTCAAATAATGGAGTGTAATATCTATTATCTACTAGAAACAAATAATGTGATTTAAGGATATTTTGTATAAAACATAAAGAAAGGTAAGTGAAGTCTAAAATAAATTGGCTCTCACATTTCACTAGCAGACCCTGAGGCATAGAGCTGGTTCTCCAAGATTTCCTTCATGTGCTGGACCTGTGAAACAGCTTGGATGTAACTTTGAGGATTCTTAAACTGAAGAGGTCCTAGAAGCTCCAGCTTCCTCTCTATATGCTGTAACTGTAGGTAAAGGTAACGTGTGCGATCCCCTCTTGGTTGTCTTTCTCCAAGTCCTTTTTCTGGGGTGGAACTCCTCAAATCATCTAAGAAAAACAATAGTTGACATGTCCCATAATTGCAGGGAGCTTAAGTGCAGGAGTGTGGCAATTCAGAGAGAATTAATAACTGAACTTCAATGTTAATAACTTCTCAAAGAGCTTCAGAGAGTTTCAAAGTAGATTAGAATAGTAGAGTGGGCTTTACTTGGGATGTCCACATTAAATTAAGGGCTCATTCACACATCCAATTTTTTTTCACTTCTTCAGTGCTTCAATGATTTTGTATATTTTGTATATTTTCTTTTGGTGCAAATGATGGATTTGCGCCGAAACAAAAAAAACAGCCTAAAATGCTTTCCATCACATTTAGAAAGGGTTTTAGACTATTTCTTTTTTCCTGACTTGTCTGACAGTTGGGGTGTAGCCTCATGAAAGGAGTGTGGTTTTGGAGAAGGGCATCATATGGAAATTAGTCCATATGCCAAAAAATTAAGGAGGGTGTGCACAGTTTAGACCTGCTAAAAGCAGATCTAAAAGTAGTACTCCACAGTCTTAGACTGCGACAGATTCATGATCACAATTATGAATATGGTGCAGCACAAGTGACCAGGATTGACCCACCATTGTGTAAGCAAGATTTTAAAAATTGGGGACTGTTGTTTATTCTTTGACTGAGCATCTGGACAACTCTACTAAGGCGAAACCTACGAGCACTTTTAACAATTTACCATGCAGGTCTACAGAGCCTAGGCTGAGGATCAATGATCTCTCCTTCTTATTGTCATCATAAAACTCTTGACCACTTCTGCTCTGCCTCAGGATGATGTCTTCTACGACAGATAAAAGTGTATTGATATCAGATGAATTTCCAACATCTATACTGGGTGATGGAACCTTCTGTGCCTTAAAGAGGGAGTTAGCAATTCTTCTGATGTCCTATGAAGCACAGAAATAAAAGCAAGTTTAAAAGTATTGCTCTTTTTTGTATGTATTATGTAACAGAAGTAAATTTGGAAAAATAAACAATGAAGATTTAAGAACACAGGAAAAACAAGTAAAACATCAACATTATGGGAATGACTGTACCTTCAAAATAGACTCTGGGGTAAGTGCTGAGCTTGAAACAATTGGTGACGGAGATTTCTTTTCCATGCAAGATGTACATTCTTTTCCAGCTTTTTGTGGAGGCTCTTTTGTTTGCTTAGGTCGGACATTTCTGAATATCTGAACTATTAGAAGGTTGATGGGGAACATAAGCAAGGAGCTCTCAAATCCAATCATCACCTCCTGCCAGGTGAATTCAATCTTACCTAGGATCATAAAGAACAATTATTCATTTAATAAAATAAAGGCGAAAACTTGTATCCTATAAACACTGTCTGAGGGATTAGAACTGTCCTAAAGTTATGATGTTATGATGCATTTAACACCATTGCTTAGCTGGCCCACACGGCATGCACATTCTATTTTGATAATATTTAAAGGACCAGTGCACATCCCTACCATTTGAGACCTAGTCAACCATCTAAAACCAATTTTATAAAGAAAACAGGATTGTGCCTCAACACTATCGACAATAGGGGGAATTAATCTTTGTAGTTTTGCCCATTTTCAGACATTTTCATGTCAGTAAATTGTTGTGACAACTCCCTACCATCACCACTTTTCAAATCTGATATGCTCCTTATTCGTCACAAGAACCCTGATGTTAAAATCTGAAGAGACAGAGATTACTGACAGCAGTAGCAGCAGCGGGTTGTAAAAGCATCCTCCAAACATGGCTCAGCCCCACAGCTCCCACTTTCAGAATGTTTGTAGACAAGCTCACGTATATAATGAGGGTCATTTACTAAGGGCCCGTTTCGCGTTTTCCTGACGTGTTACCCGAATATTTCCGACTTGCACCAATTTCCCCTGAATTGCCCAGGGATTTTGGCGCACGCGATCGGATTGTGGCGCATCGGCGCTCGCATGCACGTGACGGAAATCGGGGGCGTGGCCGAACGAAAACCAGACGGATTCGGAAAAACCGCCGCATTTAAAAAAAAAATCTGTCGCATAGCTTGCACTTACCTTCACTCAGCCGGCCCGGTGAACTCCAGCGCGTTCTGATGCTTTTCAGCGCAGCAGCGCCACCTGGTGGACGGCGGAGGAACTACCTTAATGAATCCCGGCTGGACCCGAATCCAGCGCAGAGAAAGCGCCACTGGATCGCGAATGGACCGGGTAAGTAAATCTGCCCCAATGTGTATGGACTGGAAAGTTTTATCAGTGTGCTGTCACCAGAGATGAGGCAAGACCAGAGATGAACACCTCCTCCCCTTTTTCTCCCCTCCCCCCCTCTTCCCTATAGGTCCTAGAACCAACATTTGTATTGAGGACCCTATGTTGGGATTTTTTTGTTTCATAAAACTTGAAAATTATTTAATAAATGCAGTTTTAAAAAAATAAAAATCTGAAGGGACAATTCAAAAAGTACCAAAAGTTCCAAATACTGTGGAAAAACCACTCTAGTCCCCTCCTAGAGTAGGAAATACTTAAGAATCAGTTAAGCAAAAATTAGCTACTTTGTTTTTCAGACCTTAAAGGAAACCTACCACTTAAAAGTGGTAGCTTTAGACACATAACCTGGCACCAGCTCAGGGTGAGCGTGTGCCAGAGCATATTGTTTGTTAGGTGAACCAAAGCCCGTGCGTTGCGCCGGTTCTAAAGTGGCCGGAAGGAGCCGGTGAACGTCACCGATCTCCCCGGCACACTCGCGCCTGCCGGAACTTTAGCACGGGGAATAGGGCCGTGCAATTGCGCAGCGCGCCTTGCCGAGAGCTTGTTACGTCACCGGCTCCTCTCCGCTTTAGATCCGGCGCACGCACGGGCCACGCGCATGGTGGCGGCGCTGCCAGTGTGGCGCCGAGTTATAAGTTATATCCTTATAAAAGCGATAGGGGCTTGTTCTCCCTAACAAAATATGCTCTGGCACCATCTCACCCTGATCTGGTGCCATGTATATGTGTCTAAACCTACCACTTTTAAGTGGTAGGTTTCCCTAAGACTTTATGCCAGATTTTTAAGGCCCACAATCCTGCTCAATGTAAAGTCTACCCCACGGTGTTTCTGCTTCTGGCGAAGGATATAACTATATTCGTGTATAAGCCGAGTTTTTCAGCACAAAAAATTGTGCTGCAAAACGTCCCTCAGCTTATACACGAGTCACTACACCATATATATCTCTAAAAAATTCTTTAAAAATAATAAACTTATATACTCATCCCTCACCCTCCGGCCCGATGTAGGCCGCGCTTCCCACCGATGTCAGCGCGGCTCGTCTTCTGGCTTCCGCGTCCTGTCTTCTTTGTTCTCTAACATCGTGCTGGGTGCCAACCATTTTTTCTCCCGGCGCGCTAGACGTAGCACGGTGCTCATACTATGCGGCTGCCGGCCAGGAGATAGCAATGCGGCGCCCAGCCACATGTTAGAGAGAAAAAGACATGCGCGGAGCCAGAAGAGCCGCGCTGACATCGGGGGGGCACGCTGCACATGGGGGCCACAGAGGTGAGTAATACTTTTTTTTTTAATGCTGGCGCTGTGTTACTACGTGGGGGCAGGCTGGGGCAGGCTTATACTCCGGGGGGCAGGCTGAGGTGGCTGTATATTACTGGGGCAGGCTGGGCTGGCTATATACTACTGGGGGCAGGCTGTATACTACTGGGGGCAGGCTGTATACTATTGGGGGCAGGCTGAGGTGGCTGTATACTACTGGGGCAGCGGCTGTATACTACTGGGGCAGGCTGTGCTGGCATTATTACTACTGGGGCAGGCTGTATCTTTGGGGGCAGGCTGTTACTACTGGGGGTAAGCTGTCTGGCTGTATACACTGGGGCAAGCTCGGGCTGCTGTATCCTACTGGGGGCAGGCTGTGCTGGCTGTATACTACTGGGGGCAGGCTGGTCTGGCTGTATACTACTGGGGGAAAGCTGGGCTGGCTGTATACTACTGAGGGCAGGCTGTATACTATAGGGGGCTGGCGGGCTATATACTGGGGGGTCTGTGACCAATGCATTTCCCACCCTCAGCTGATACTCGAGTCAATAGGTTTTCGGAGTTTTTGGTGGTAAAATTAGGGGTCTCGGCTTATACTCGGGTCGGCTTATACTCGAGTATATACTTGTTTCTTATAGATTGTCTGTGGTTGACCTTTGGGCCGCTTTCTGACATTATGGGGCACATTTACTATGAATGTGGGAAACTACACTAAAAGTGCTCTGCCCATGGATTAGTGCACTGGCCCGACAGAGTTCACCAACTTTTTTGTGGTGCACCTTTAACATAGGGTGTGCAACATACTTTGAATGTGTCTGATGCACGATTTGACTGAGCGCCGTTACGCCTCCTAATCTGTGTTGCATGGTGGCTAGTACAGCTGCGCCATGAAACGGTGACGTGCAACACATTTGTAGTGCAGACACTTCTAACCCCCTTAAGGATGCAGGGTATTTTCGCTCATTTCTCGCTCTCCATCTTCAAAAATCCATAACTTTTTAATTTTTCAGTGTACAGAGCTGTGTGAGGGCTTCTTTTGTGCATAACAAATTTTACTTTCCCATGATGTTATTTATTATTCCATGCCATGTAGTGGGAAGCCGGTAAAAAATTCCAAATGTGGAAAAATTGAAAAAAAAAACTCATGTTCTTGTGGGCTCAGTTTTTATGACTTTCACTCTTCGCTCCAAATAACACCTCTACTTTATTCTTTGGTTTGGTACGATCGCGGTGATACCAAATTTATACAGGCTTTATTTTATTACACTTTCAAAAATTAAAAAACATTTTTCGCCCTCTTCTGACGCTAATAACTTTTTTGTACTTTATATTTGAGCTCCATTTGCCGTTCCGGAGGTCACCTCCGGCTGTAACCATTTTTATATTTTGATAGATCGGGCATTTTGGGACGCGGTGATACCTAATGTGTCTGTGATTTTTCATAGTTTCATAGTTTCTACGGTTGAAAAAAGACACTTGTCCATCAAGTTCAACCAAGGAAGGGAAGGGATTGGATGAGGAAGGGATTTAGGGGAAACAATCCTATATAACATAACCATCAATGTTATTTAGGTGTAAAAAGGCATCTAGACCCTTCTTGAAGCTCTCTGCTGTCCCTGCTGTGACCAGCGCCTGAGGCAGGCTATTCCACAGATTGACCGTTCTCATAGTAAAAAAGCCCTGTCGTCTCTGGTGATTAAACCTTGATTTCTCCAAACGGAGACAGTGCCCCCTTGTCTTTTGATTTGATCTAATCTGAACAACTTCCTTACCACATATTTTTTGTATGGACCATTCATATATTTAAATAATTAATCATGTCCCCTCGTGTCGTCTCTTTTCCAGACTAATAAATTCTAGTTGTTTTAATCTTTCCTATAACTGAGACCCCATCCCCCCTTATCATTTTTGTGGCTCTACGTTGACCTCTCCAGCTCCAGGCATCCTTTTTATGGACCGGTGCCCAGAACTGGACAGCATATCCAGGTGTGGCGAACCAGTGCCTTGTATAGTGGTAAATTACATCCCTATCCGAGAGTCCATACCACTTTTGATACATGACAGATCCTACTGGCTTAGAGGCAGCTTGATGACATTGCATGCTGTTATTCCATTTATGATTCTACTATACCCCCAGGTCCTTCTCAACAAGGGACTCTCCAGATTTACTCCCCCAAGGAATATTTGCCTTTGGAAATATTGGCCCCCAGGTGCATACCTTACATTTATCCACATTAAATCATTTGCCAAGTGGATGGACACAAACATTCAGTTTGTCCAAGTCACCCTGCAGCCTATGAACATCCTCCATAGACTGTATTCACTACACAGTCATTGGTGTGTCATGTGTCATCTGCAAAATAGACACAGTGCTATAATTCCTACCTCTATATCATTAATAAATATATAAATAGTAGTGGGCAAGCACAGAACCCTGAGGTACCACCATCCATAACTGGTGACCATTCGAGTATGTAGTCATCTGATATCAGTACCACCCTACTTCGCTCTTGATACGATCCTTCAGCCAGTTTTCAATCCAATTGCAAATGATTTCTGCCAACCAATAGCCCTAATTTTACCCACAGGCGTCTATGAGGGACAGTGTCAAATGCCTTTGCAAGTCCAAGAACACAATATCCACAGCTGCTACACTCACTACCAGCGACAGAATGACGAACGCGTCACTCATCTATAGCATACAGAGTGAAGGGATTTAGGGTGGATCACAGACCCCTCGAAAGATCGGTATTACGTAGCTCAAAAACATAGCTGAGAGCTTCACTTATTACTATTTGAGTCACATTACTCCAGTTTGTAGTCTTTTACTAACCTTCCAATACTTTCCCCACAATGGAAGTTAAGCTTACAGGCCTGTAATGCCAGGCGCAGTTCTAGAACCCTTTTTATATATTGGCACCACATTTGCCTTGCGCCAGTCACTTGGCACCACACCAGACATTACAGAACCCTGAAGATTTTAGCCAGATTTTACTGTTTATTAAGTTTTATATCAGTTCTAGGGAAAGGGGGTTGAGTTGAACTTTTAATATTTTATTAATTTTTGACATTTTTAAGCATTTTTTTTCTTTTTTTTTCACTATTTCTTAGAACCTCTAGGGTACATTAACCCTAGATGGTCCGATCGTTCCTACCATATACTGCAATACAACTGTATCGCAGTATATGGAGTTTTTGCAGGTCATTCATTACAATGAGCCACTGGCTCATTGTAATGAATGTGCAGAAGCCATTCAGCCTTGGGTCTCATGAAGACCTAAGGCTACCATGGCAACCGATCGCTGCCCCCCAATGACGTTCGGGGGAGCGACGATCGCAGGTAACATGGCGGCGCCATGCTTTCAGTGCCGGCGGCAAACAACAGGTTAACATCCGTGATTGGTGCAAGCACTGACCGCGGGTGTTAGCAAAGGGTCTTTGCTGCAATATGCAAATGTGTAAATGTGTCCCTATATGGGTGCTGCCTGCTCTGACCTGTTGCCTGGATCCCCATTTATAGATAAATTCTGCATGTGCAGACCTCATCATGTACTTATACTACTCTTTTAATCCACCGAGGTCAGGTAACAACAAAGTGAATTGGTGATTTCCCTGTAGCAAAAGGGTGTAAACATGAAAACCTGTCTGTTTAAATAGTCGATGCCGCATCACAATTTTTTATGTCACAAGCAATACCAGTCTGAAGATCAAGTTACTTCTGCTTCATTAAAATCATGGATACATCAATTTTTTGCAGAATAGGACTAATTTTATAGACTATCCAGATGGTAATCTTGGTTGCATAGAGTATTCCACTTTACCTCAATTAGGCTGAGTTGCATGACCAGAAAGAAACCTTTTCAGAAAGAGAGGAGCCATGTTTCTCTGAACCTTTACAACAGGCTTAAGTGAATGAGTCAAAACAATTAGAACTTGAATTTGTGTAAAAACTAAGAAAATATGCAAATACATTTTTCAGGATGGGATAAGCAAAACACTTTTGACATCAAGCATGACCTAAAGGAAGCCTTATGACATGATGCGGGATTAAAGCCAAACCATCCCATCCCATCCTGGAAAATGTATTTGCATATCTTCCCAGAATCTCCTAGTAGAGCGTCCATGGCTATAAGTCTCCATAGGCCTACATGGCGGCATTAATTAGTAGTCTCTATAAGGAAAACTCTTACTTCCCTACCCTTGTAAAAACTAAAGAAGACAACAAAACCTTATCATAGAAGCAATTTAGTAAAAGTTAATATTTTCACAGTTACAGAGTAAGGTTAAAAAGAGACAGAGGTCCATTATATCCAGGCAGCAATCCAAAGGAAGACAAAAAAAGGCCCCTAAAAGCAGAGCACAGATCACGCCCGGCGCCAGCACCCGTAAGTGCCGGGGCCACAGGGTGCTGAGGGGTCCACTCTGGCCCCCGGATCAATTGTACCAGTGTCGCTTTAAGACGCTGGTACAAATGATCACCTTCCGGCTTGATTACTTTTCTGGTTCTATGCTGCACTTGTCGGGAGTGCAGCATAGAAGGAGAATCCAAAACTCACCTTTCCTCGCACCCCCGAAGCGGTGCTCTGTGATGTATGCACCGGCTCTGAAGCCGGCACACATCATGACGTCATCAGATCACGTGTGTCGGCTCCAGGCACGTGCCGAAGAAAGAAGGCGGCTGCAGAGACTGCTTCGGAGGAATGAGGAAATGTGAGGTTTTTTTCTTTCCCGGAGGGGGGGGCAGTGTAGCTGGAAGGGGAGGGGTGGCAGTGTAACTGGAGGGGGAGGGGGGTCAGTGTAGTTGGAGAGGAAGGGGTGCAGTGTAGCTGGAGGGGGAGTGGGGCAGTGTGGCTAGGCTGGGTAGGGGGGCAGTGTGGCTACTGGAGGGCAACCCACAAAGGTGCCCCCTAAGGCTCTGTCGCCCTGGGGCACACATAACCCAAATTTACATTTTTCAAAAAAGGCATCAAGGCCCCTCTTAAACTTACAATGTAACATCCATCACCACATCCTGTCCCAGTTAGCCAGGTAATATTGAAGAAACAATTAAGAAACAGTGGAATTATTCAGATGCAAGGCAAAGGCATTTTCTGAAATGAATTAAGCCAACTAATAGAAGGTTAAAGAGTCCTACACTTCATTTATTGTGGTAAATCTGACACCGTTCAAAGGTTATCAGCAGTTTTGATAAACTCCCATTAAGACTGCCTTAGATATAAGGTTAACACTCATAAAACACAAGTGTTAATTAAAGATTAAATACTTAGGTATTGGGCTCAATTATGTTTCTTTAATGGAGAGAATTAATAGAGTTGGAAGGAACTACCACTATCTCTGTTTGGAAGAAAAAGTTTGATAAAAAAGGTTGATGTATATTATGCAATATCTTCCTCTTTTATTAAAGCATGTGGATATTAGAAAAATAAATAGTCTTTTCCAGAAATTTTTATGGAAAAAAAAGAAAGCAAGAATGCAGAAACCACTAGAGGAGGGTGGGCTTTCCCCCTAATTTAAGGGAAGATGAAAAGTCACGGGCGGCAGCAAGTGCACAGGCGCGGGGACAGTAACGCCCCACGCCGGCCCACTCCCGGCTGGCCGCGCCGTCCGCTCGGCCGGCCGCCCCCCCCCCCCCCTTCACGCCCCACTCGCGTGAAGGTGGCGGATTGGGCCAAATAATCTCAAGTGCTAGCAATAATCTAGCATTTGCTAGCACAGAGGTGCTGATAAATATGCCCCCATATCTCTGAAACTGTTTATACATGAGAACATAACCAATATAACCAAAAGTTCCATATTATTGAGAGATACAAGAGTGGTATGGAAAATAGTATGCAGAAGGTTTGGTTTGCCAGTTGAGAGATCGGATTTCCTATCTATACGTGAAATATTGGAGAAGAAGAAATGGAAGGGCCCAATGAATTGGACAGAGGAATGGGAGGAGAAAGGAATATCTAGACTATCATATTTGTATGACCAAGAAAAAAGGAAACTAAAAACCTTCCACTAATTAAAAGCAGAGTATGAAATAGCAGATTCGCACTTCTTGCATTACCTTCAGATAGGGGGGGTATTGGGAAAAGGGGAAGATATGCGGTGATTAGGGAACGAAGGTCAGAAACAATTTTTGAAAATTTTAAATGGGAGAAATGGGAACCCTTCTATAGCAGGAATTAGGAAAGGTATTAGACAGCAGAAAGAATATGTTTCAGGGAAAGACAGCAAGGAAATGGAAGGAAGAGATTGGCACTGAGTTAACTAAAGCAGCGGTAGGGAGGAGAATATTAAAGGGATGGAGGGACACACAAAAGGTTACGATATCTGAGATATTGAGAGAAATGCAGTGGAAAGTAGGAATTAGGGCATACTGGGCCTTCAACAAACCTTTTCAGAGTGGATTCTTGAATTACAGGAATGAATGCCGAAATGCGGAAAAAGTAAGGCAGACCTCACACACTGCTTGTGGCACTGTCAAGCAATAAAAAATCTATAGGAATCGGCATCTCAGTAAATAGAGTTTGTACTAGGTGAAAGTGTGGAGATGGATGTGTGGAGGGGCATTTTCCAGTTTTATAAAGGAAAGATCAATAGAGAGCTTGGGGATTTACTGATTATGGCGGTTAAAAAGATTTTGTTGACAGTATGGCTCTCCAAACATCTACCAACACTGTTACAGGTGAGGAGAAAATGAAAAGAATTTCTGTACTTCCAGTGGGTTGAAAGGAATTATGAATATAAAAAAGACAAGCCAATAAAACGGAAGCTCGTTTGGTTTTCTATAGTCAATAGGATTTTTTCCAGGAGTGAAATTGAAGCATTGTATGGAGAGGTATGACCCAAAATATCAGTTATGGAGGAAGCCAGTTGCAACCAGTGGGAGGAGGGAGGGAGGAAGGGTTTGGGGAAATATAAGATTAATACAGTTGATATATGTACAGATGTCTGTGAAGGTTAAAGTATACTTGATAAATCAAATCGGACACCCATGGTGGGGTCAATTTGAAATGTTAATGTATTTTTTTATATCTAAAAGAAAACTCAATAAAGAATAATTTAAAAAAAGACTACCTAGGCTTACTGTTTCTTGTCTATACAATATAAATCATCATAGAAACATTTTCATCGACCTAAATTCACTTACATGAATTATTTATTTTTGTATTGGACACAGAGAGTGCCAGCAGAAAAATATTTTTGACTCATATTTACAGCTAAATATGGTATTTAACTACTGACTAATGGCCTAGAGAGGACATGATGCACAAAACTAAAAAATGGCATATAAATTGTATGAAAGTGGCAAACAACGAAGTTGTTCTAATATACTTCTTATGTAGCCATATTTCTGATAATGGGCCAAAAGCGAGGAGGCCAGTGAAAGAGGAGGTGTGCATAATTAGAATTTGACGGACTGCTGAATGTAAGCTATGGCGTGGAGGTAGTGTCTGAGCTTCATTTGATCATATCATCTAAAGATTTTTTGACAAAAGCAACGGTTTTTGTGCGTAACCATGATATGTTCCAGGATCATTAGCACAGAGCTCGCCAGTAATAATAATAATCTTTATTTATATAGCGCCATCAAATTCCGTAGCGCTTTACAAATCCCAGAAAGTACCTTTAGCTAAAAAAACCCCATAGTATCGGTGATAGATTTCGTTTAAGTGTTGATCTACAGGAAAGCAAAGTATCTCAAGTATGATGGCAATAATGGTGAGAAAAAATCCTTTCTGATTTGAATATGGCAGTCAGAAAAAAAAATAATGCAGTGATATTTTCCTTTATAGAAGGGCATCCAGGCCACTTTTGAACTCTTCCAGTGTTTCAACCACAATTGGAGATATTCATTAGTAGTGTTGAAGGGTCTGTTATTTTGAAGCTCAAATTGTGTGGTAATTTAAACTGCAATATAAGATCAGTGAGGACTTACTAAATTGGTGCATGACTGAAAAGGGTCTAAACTGACTCCACATTCATGAAAGTGAAATAGAACTTGATAGACCAGCTTTTGGCTTGTCTAATTGTGCATCAAAAATGGTGCCAATAGAAGTGTTGGGATCCTAGAAGCGCAGGAAAAGTGTCAGGATACCCAAGCTGCACATAAATTGTGCGACCAAAAAAAAAAAAGTTGGGAGTGTCGAAAAAGTAGCAATATTGTGGCGCCAACCCATTATAAAAATGGTGCACTGAGCATCAATCAAGTATTCCTTTCAAGTATTTGTCTATTCCTAGATCCCCTACCTATAAATGCCTTCTAACCACAAGTTTGATAAACTGTCTTTATGTTCTGATCCATATATTGTCCTAATTACCTTGGCTGCTCTCCTTTGCACCCTCTCAAGTTTACATGTCCTTTTCATGCAGTACCTCCAAAAGCGGTACATAGTACTCCATATGTGGTCTGAACATTGCTTTATAATAATAATAAAACTTTATTTATATACCGCCCTCATATTCTGCAGCATTACGTCCTTATCATGATTATAAATGTCTATCTTAATACATTTGCCTAAGCAGTTGCTGCCTGGCTCCAACTGCTAAAATTATAATAACTTCCCATCAATACCCCCCTTCTTTTTCTGCAGTAGTTGCAACACACAGCATTATACTATAGAATACATAACTTGTTCTCTTTGTTTCCTCTGCCCTTGTGCACACCTTTGCATTTGCATAGATAAAACTTAATTTGTTATTTCTCCGATGCCTCCAGTTTTAACAAATCCATCTGTGATAATATACTATCCTCCTATGTGTCATACATAAATATTGAAATTCTACTCAGTAAATCCTCTATGGGACCATTAATAAAACAGCATGCATTTTTGTCAATGGTGTTGATCAGGCAGTTACTTGCCAGATACAGTACAATGATTACCTAGGTCCATCTTTTGTTCAGCAGGGTCTGTTGGCACCCCCCAAAACATAATACTAGTCAGCATCGTGCAGAGTAGTAGGGAGAAACAGCAGGATACTCTCTGTACTCGGGTAAAAGGGCTTCTCGGAGAGCGACTAAATACAGAGTACCAGATATGTCCATCCCGAAATCCTTTGGAAGTCTTCATGAAGAATAGATTGCTGAAAGCAAACATAAAGAAAGATGTAAAAGACAGAAGCTTTCCCTAACATAATATAATAGTAGTCATTTATCTAGTCCCTTAACGCCGGTTAAGGCTATATAACAAAAGCTCCATAGGGGTGGAGGTCTACTGTATTATTCGACAAGATAAGCCGGAGAAGAGGATGCTGGAGGTGAGTACTAAGTTTATTATGAAAGGGGATGTGCTGGACATTTTATTAAAGAGTAGTTGCTGCATTTTTCACCCTAGTCTTATACTTGAGTCAATAAGTTTTCCCAGATTTTTTTGGCAAAAATAGGTACCTCGGCTTATATTCGGGTTGGCTAATACGGTATGTATATATGGTATGTCTTTGTATACAGAAAAATTGTAAAAAATTACAGCTTTGGAAAGTAAGGAATGAAAAACCAAAAAATAAAAAAGTCTCTTGGTGTTAATGGGTTAAACATAATCCATAGTTCTAAATCTACTAAAAAGTAACCCTTAGTTATTCCTAATGTTCATTTTCCTTGTCCAGTGTTACCTAAACTGTTTCATATCATCTTCTGTGGCGACACTGAATTCCTTATCCAACACACAATCTCCAACCTCAATGGAAAGCCAAGAGTTACAAAGGAAGTACCACTTTTGATCCAGGTCCACGTCATGCACCAACACTCTGTTCACATACCTGTGATGACAAGCAGGATGGCTCAGAAAAACAGCATTACATTGAAATGAAAGTTGTAAAACAGGATTGTATGTAGTGCAACAGTTCTATATACTGACAGCTTGACAAAACTGACTGTTGTCCTTAAAAGGAAAGTATAACTATTTTTTAAAAAGTAAAAAACCTGAGATTCCTTACAGGATCCCCCCCCCCCCCCCCTCCCAGTTACCACATTGCAGAAGTCTCCCAGTTTTTGGCACTTCCAGCTCAGGATGCCCAGAAAAGCCAACAGTGCTCAAGACAGAGAGCTGGAGGCTTTGTCTCAGCTAACACCAATTTAGTGGTAAGCTTTACAGCCGTTTTATGGCCATCAACAGCTGTATGAAATAAATTTACTGAGCTGTATGACAAATTTTCTACATATTCTTATCTGTGGTGATGAGTGGATCCAATGATGTGGTTTTATGCTGCATAATTACTCCAGCAGGGGGACTGGGCTTCTCTGCATTGCAAAAGTTCATATTTTCAGCAGACTGTGTGGATAGGACATATAGAAAATATGCAAATAAGTTTTCCAGTTTGGAATAAGGAAAACCACACCTCTTTTAGATACCTTGTAAGGAAGCCATCGACTTTCATGAAGCCTAATGACATGATGTGGGATTAAAGCCAAACCAGTATATCTGTTCCAGAAGGAACAGTTTCCCCACTGTAGACAGCGCTGTTTTGGTGTGGCTGTGTCTCTTTAGTACATGTAAATGAACTATGAAATTACATGCACCATTTGTTTTGCCAACAAGCAGAAATATTCAGTGCAATGAGGGGAAAAGGACTCTGCGGGACACCTCAGGAGGCAGCTTATTAAGTATGTGGAACTTCTTGTTTCCCTTGACATCTGGACAGTGGTAACATTGCCAAACATATTAGTAGTATTTAGGCAGATTTTATACTAACCACGAAGGCTTATCTCCTGAGTTGTCATGCCAAAATCGTATACGATGAACTTCTCCAAGTGGCAATAAAGTTGTCAACAAGAAAACATCACACCCTCCACGCTCAAAAACAATTCCTTCTGGGTCAGACAAGTGGTGGGGTTCACTCTCTCCATCGGAGCCATATAGTGTAATTGTTACCTACATGGAAAAGGTCCATTAATTAAATGAGTGAAACATTTATTTGATACCAAGATAAACTTAAAGTGTAACCGTCATTCTGAACAAAAAAAAATAAAATACATAATTCTGTTCCAGGTGTCCCTGGCAATTATTCCTAAAAGTATTTTACCTCTCGGTCCTCATTTAATACCTCTTTTGGCCCACAGCAACCATAATTTCGAGCTCTGAAAAAAACTACAATCTATCTATCTATCTATCTATCTCATATCTATCTGTGTATATCTATCTATTTAATTAATACTATCCATTTAAGTAATACTATTTAAGTAATACTCCAAATGTAGGGAAAGCTGAGGAGAGATATGTGTTTAGGTGTTTGGTCACTACATTAGAGCGGGCTTCTCCCTGCACATGGCTGAGTGCTGGGGCAGTGAGCCATGAGGTAATCAGCTGTGTGCAGGGAGAGGGGGGCGTGTCTCTCCTTCTAGTCTGGCTTCTTTCTGAAGACGGAATGTCCATAGTAACAGCTATCTGAGCAGTCACTGCCATCTAGGGGAAGTCTGCAGAATACAAGAGAAAGGAGCATGAAGGGCTTAAAATTACCTACCCTACAACATATCAAAAGTTTTTTGAAATGGCAGTTACACTTTAAGTAAAAGTAATGAAAAGGATCTTTGCGAGCATTTTTTGATAATATGTTGTTAAAGTGCTTTCACATTCTAAGCTAAAATTATTTAAATGTTGGCCCAAATTTTCTAAAAACAGTGCATTCTTTACTGTGTGCAGTTTGCCTGTGTATAGTGCAGAGTGTGCCAGATTCAGGATTTCTTCAGGAATATGGCGTTCCCTTCATTGCTCTGACAATTTTTTGGTGCACCTTTAACATAGGTCGTGCATCACATGCCTGTCAGACTTTGCATGTTAAATCTGGTACACTGTCTAACTGAGCACCTTAAGCCCCCTTTTATGTGCAGAAATTTGTGTCGCATGAAGAACAGTTCAGCTGCGGCACAAAACCGTCATGTACAACACAAATGTGGTGTGGACACTTCTTAAATACCTGTGTACTAATGCAGTTTGTACTAATACCTGTGCAGTTTGTACTAATGTGAAAAGTCAGACAGAAAATTGGCGCAGGAGCTTTAATAAATCTGCCCATTATGTTCTGTGATCTACATATCCTGCTTACAAACCTTAGATGTAGTTGCAGCTCCTCTACGATGGCCAGTGAAAACAGTCACAAGATACCGATACTGGGCTAATGGGTCATTGTCTTCAAGTGATATGATCTTCACCTAGTTCAAATCGACATGCGTTTGGTTTACTGGGAGTTATCTTTTTCCCTCAAGATAATATCTTCCTTATAAGTACTCTAAAAGTACAGCTACAAACCTTGGCATTATCCTGGATATCTTTTCTCCTGGCCCAAATCAACACCAGTACATAGACAAGAGCAATACACGCCACTGTGGTTACCACCACAGGGTTGTCTACAAATGTTGCAAAAAGCTCAATCGTTCTGCTCACATCCACAGCGTTTGGCATGACAATAAAGGAGCTCCCGAAGAAAGTTAAATGGCTGCAAAGACACTGAATGCTATGGGGAGTGGTCTTTGGACCAACCTGAAATAAAGTCCATAATAACACACTGTAGCTCCATGTATGGCTGTGTACTGCAGCTGTAGCTCCATGTATGGCTGTGTAATGCGGCTGTAGCTCCATGTATGGCTGTGGCTGCACCTGTAGCTCCATGTATTGGCTGTGTTAATGTGCTGTAGCCCATGTATGGCTGTGTACTGTGGCTGTAGCCCCATGTATGGCTGGTACTATGTGGCTGTAGTTCCATGTAATGGCTGTTGTACTGTGGTTGTTGTAGCTCCATGTATGGCTGTTTACTGTGGCTGTAGCTCCATGTAGGATGTGTACTGGGCCTTGGTAGCTCCATGTATGCCTTTGTACTTAGGCTGTTAGCCATGTATGGCTGGTACTGCAAACTGTGCTCATGTATGGGCTGTGTACTGCGGCTAGTAGCCCCATGTATGGTTGTACTGCGCTTAGCTCCATGTATGTTTGTACTGCCGGCTGTGTAGCCCATGTATGGTTGTGTATGAGCTGTTAGTCCCATGGAGTGTGTACGGGCGTAGCCGCTGTAGCTGTCGCTAGCTAGTCTTATTTTTTCATCCTAGTAGAAAATAACAGTACAGCACAGAGAGATGCTGCAGTATTGTGAGTGTTGGGGAAAATATCAGCATTTACTTTAATATGTCGACTTACAGACACGATTTGATATGTGGAGTCTATATCATTCATGTCCGCCATGTTAGCATATTGAAGTCGCCAGGACTTGTCTCGCAGATTTAGCACTACAAAAACTTTAGGTTCCATACTTCACAAATAGTAGTGAACATTAACAGTGCCCTGCACAAAGCCAAAATAATCACTATTCCCTACAGTACTCAATAACTAATGGTTGTTCCCACAAGAGGCACAGTGCCCTACAGTAGCACATACTGTGTAACAGCAATACTGCAGTCAACATAGTCATTGTACAGAGCCCCCACCATAGCCAGTATAGTCACAGAGCCCCCACCATTAGCAGTATAGTCACAGAGCCCCCACCATTAGCCAGTATAGTCACAGAGCCCCCATAATTATCCAGAATAGTAACAGGGCCCCCATACTTAGCCAGTATAGTCACAAGGCCCCCAATAATTAGCCATTATAGTCACAGGGCCCCCCATATTTAGCCAGTATAGTACGAGGCCCCCCTAATTAGACAGTATATCACAGGGCCACCCTAATTAACTAGTATAGTCACATGGCCCCCACCATTAGGCAGTATAATATCAGGGACCCCCTAATTAGCTAGTATAGTCACAGGGCCCCCTAATTAGCTAGTATAGTTACAGGGCCCCCACCATTAGCCAGTATAGTCACTTTAGTCATAGGGCCCCCTTAATTAGCTAGTATAGTCACAGGCCCCCCTAATTAGCCAGTTATGTACAGGGCCCCCTAATTAGCAAGTATAGTTACAGGGCCCCCCTAATTAGCTAGTATGTCACAGGGCCCCACCATAGCCGTATAG
The DNA here is from genome assembly GCA_019512145.1 of Engystomops pustulosus. Classification (NCBI taxonomy): domain Eukaryota; kingdom Metazoa; phylum Chordata; class Amphibia; order Anura; family Leptodactylidae; genus Engystomops; species Engystomops pustulosus. Next base: position 104,683,320 of record CM033647.1, read on the forward strand.
TCACACGGGCCCCCCTAATTACCAGTATAGTTACAGGGCCCCCCTAATTAGCCAGTATAGTACAGGGACCCCCCCTAAATTAGCCACGTATAGTTACAGGGCCCCCCTAATTAGCCAGTAAGTTACAAGGCCCCCTAATTAGCCAGATAGTTACAAGGCCCCCCTAATTAGCCAGTGTATAGTTACAGGGCCCCCCTAATAGCCATATAGTTCAGGCCCCCCAATTAGCCAGTATAGTAACGGGCCCCCCTAATTAGCCAGTATAGTACAGGGCCCCCCTAATTAGCAGTATAGTCACAGGGCCCCCTAATTAGCCAGTATAGCCACAGGGCCCCCCTAATTAGCCAGTATAGTTACAGGGCCCCCCTGTTAGCCAACTACAGTCATAGTCACTCTAAAGCGCCCCCCCCCCCCCTGTCTGGGCTCTTAGACCCCCTCCCAGCGCATAGGGCACCCCCTTCGCCCAGCACAGTCCAAAGTCCTCACCAAGCAGTTCAGAATGGTCCCGGTCCATAAAATAAAAATTAACTTAACCTCCGTTCGGCCAAGGTGTGCAGGCGACAGAAGAAGAAGCAGCTCACAGGACATTCAGGCGCAGCTGCGGAGGCCTTACCAGGCAGTTTCCCTCAGATACCGGCGCGGACGCGATGGCTGCATTCATAATTAGTTCCGGTGGTGTAGGAAATAGCGTCCGCACCGGCACACAGACTTCTCTCCTGCGGCGCACTCCGCAAAGGAGTTCCGCCGAACGTCTGAGAAAAGTAATATGAGTTCTGGGGCGGAGCCAGCAACATAGTGCTGGCGCAGGAAATCAGTCATCGCGGCCGCGCCAGCACTCCGCGCCAGAACTATGGGGAAATACCTGTTACGGTTCTCCGGTCCTCCAGTGGGCCAGTCCGACGCTGCATACATGTCATAATTTCACCAACTTATACTTACATTTTTGTATGCCTAGTAATCACAATAACATTTCTCTCCAAGATTAAAGTATATTCTGGGTGAACACCCTGCGGAGCTTTATGGTGAAGGTAGCTAATACCTGACTGTGAGAACTGAATTGGAGGAAGATGTTCATGATGGAGGTGGTCGATATATGTGTCAGTCACCTGCTTTACTTCCCAGTGTGTATTCTGGGATGAGAGTAGTCAGGAATGGAATAATACTGGCTGTCATGTGAGTAGATCTTACTATTAAGACCATGAAAAATTTGATTTTTTATTGGCTATGTATGTGTTAAATCATAAATGTTGGTTACCTTTGAAAGCCCATATTTAGGACTTATGATCATGGTAGGACGATGGGTGTCCCACGTACCCCCACCATCTTTCGGGGTAAGCCCACCTGCCGAACTGGTGACAGTGACAGTGTCTTGCTGTGACATAAAGCGGCAACACCTTGTAAACGGACCCTTGCCATACTGGACAAGCGGGCCTCTCCGCCTACTCCCTCCCCTCGCTAAGCTTTTGTCCCCGCAAAACACCACGCTCCGCGTACGCTGTGCAGAAGGGAATACTTTTCATCTTGTGCACCATGGCCTCGTGTATTCATGCTTCTCACACTCCTTTCGCTCTGCAGGATAAAGTGGAAAGATTTTGCTTTACCCCCGGTGGGTCCGGTAGAGTGAAACCCCCAGTAATCTTGCGGAATAAATGCTTGAACGCGAGGGTTCAACTGGCTAGGCACCTAGCGTGAAATCTGCCATATGCGCCAGAGTACCAACTGCGTAGATTTCCCTCCCCTCACTGGCCTGACTGGTCCATTTCCTCCTCCTCCCAGCTCCTCCAACTCCTCTTCTTCGGCCCTAACACTCCTGAACGTGAAGGGACCAACAATGGTCCCCTCTTTTGGTCCTCGCCAACCTTCCTGCCTCCTCTTCCTCCCATCCTCCTCCGATCCACCTCCCACCTCCTCCGATATGCGCTGAGAAACAGACCTCAGGTCTTTGGGCTCTCACAAGGGCAATATTCTTCCCCCGTCTCTTGTGACGAGCGCACAGCTTCCGACTTCAATGCTGAACAGAGATTTTTCAACAAGAGTCCAGCAAAGCGGGATGGTGAGGCTGGATGATTGCGGCATCGCCACTGACGCATCTTGTTGACTCCTCAAGTTACTCACACCTGACAGATATCAACATCCACGTCCACTCCGCATTTTAGCTTAGGAAGCTTGACTGACCTGACTCCCGTTATGGGTGAAGTTGACATCTGGCGTCCTACAATCGCTCTGCGCTGCTGGTTAAACTCTGGATACATGGTCAGTGTTTGAATTCCATCACCCTCGTGTCACGTCGACACAGGTCGGTGATCGGGCATTTTGAGGCGGCGCGCGCTGCCCTGAGAGTGGCAGCATCTGGCCTGGACTTCCTGAAATTGCCACATATGCGGTCGCACCTTCTTGAACAAATCAGACGATTGGGTATGTCTTGAGGAAACGCTGCACTATCAGATTTCATTAATTTAACACCTGGGCCGGCATGGCACAGTGTCATTCTGCCGAGTTGCCGAGCCGCCCACCAATTTTACGGACGGCCGTTGTCTCACATTCCACAACCACCAACCGTCCCGGCTTGAGGTTCAGCGCTTGCCAGCCAGCATCAGTCTGCGAGCCGTGATGCCCTGTAATAGCTCTTGGCGTGTGCCTTTTTTCGCCTGGCTCAGCCAGTTTGAGCAACCGCCTGCTGTCGCTTGCGACGGCACTGCTGCTGTGCCTAAGCTACCAGACTGATGGTCCGTGCCAACGGATGGTAGTTCGGAGAGGAGGTGAGGAGGGGTGTGTGAGGAGGAGGAGGCATAGTATGCCTGAAACACCTGTACCGCGTAGGCCCCCCCGCACTCCTCGGCGTCGGCAGTATAATGAGCATCCCCAGGGTCAGACTCGTTCCCAGCCTCCCCAAGTTAACCCAATATGTGCGTCAGCGATATATGGGCCCTGCCCCGTCAGCACTCGTCCACCGTTGTCCTTGGTCAGGTGACCTTGTCAGACACGGCTTGTGGTCAATGGTCACGGATGATGTTGTCTGACCCGTGCTGGTGCGGGCTGGAACGGCACATGTTAAAAGTATTGGCGGCTGGGGACCGAGATACCGATGGCGGCCGCCGCCATGATGTTGCGTATGCCTCGGTCCTCTCTAGCCTATAGGGCACATCTCCAGGCTAAGCCAATCTGGAGATGTGCACATTTAAGGGCTTGGGCGTGCGGGGTGGGTTGCAACTATATGTTGCGGTTTTCCGCTCCAGCGTCCTGGGGTATGGAGAGCTGAACGCTTGTGGATGCTTGTGGGATGATCGTGAGGCGACATGGGGTTTTTGTGGAGGGTCCTGGCAGGTGGGCTGATAGCACACTGACACAGGGGAAGGAGCAGTGGTGTGCACGGCCGGAGTTGAACAGTCTTGTTCCACTTTAGTTGGGTGCTAGCATTTCATATGCCTCGCATACTGGTGGTAGTTAAGCAGTAGTGGTGGAACCCTGCTGAGCCTGTTTGGCAAATGTTTCACACCACAGTCCGTCGGTCATCCGGTGTTTTTCCTTAAAGAACCTCCACACTTCTGAAGATCTAGCCCTTCCCCCCCCCCCCCGCCGCAAGAGCCCTCACCACGGGAGCTTCACTAGTTGACAGTGGCGCTGAGTCACCAGCCTCTGGGCCCTGCCACTCCGTCTTGCCCCACCACTGCCCCTTCCAACTGTTCAGGTCGAGGACTCTCCTCCGTCTCAGAAGCCTGTGTTTCAGCCGGCCTCTCCCCCAGCTTGGGTCTGTCACCTCACCTCATATCCTCCGATCCCGTCAAGTCTTCTCCCCCCCGGACTTCCGCCCTGACAACAACTTCCCCACTGTCTGACAACTGGGACCGTGTCTCCTCATCGTCGGACACCTCTTACAACACTTCCACTACTACTCAAGTAAGTCATCATCACCCACAGACGGTGACTGTGAAAACCTGGGCAATCGTAAAATTTTCTCAGCAGCAAACCGGACCATTGGTTGTGACTGTGTGAAGGGTCCAGAAAACAGTTCCTCAGATTGCCGGTTCAAATGGCAATTTTCCTGGAGGGGGCAGACTGGGGGAGGAGGCTGAGGTGCAGGGAGCTGGAGGAGTTGGGGGATTTTTGTCGTGCATGGGTGACTGCGTGGAAGACTGACTGGTTGGTGGACAAATTGCTCGAAGCATTGTCAGCAATCCACGACATCCCTGTTCGCACTGTTCTGGCCTCAGCAACAGTGCTTAAACCCCACTAGTCCCAGTAACTTCAGACATGAACCTAGGGAGTGTAGCTCTGCGGCGTTCCCCTGCTCGCTCCTCCTCAGCCGGGGTGTCTCACCCCGCCCAGGACCACGGCGCTCAGCTCTGACCCCTGAAGTAGTTAGGACCGCGCCACGTCCCGCCCCTCGTCCGCTCCCCCCTCCATCCCTTTGTGTGTCACATTATTTACGATGCTCTTTCTCCCTTTTTTTTTTTTTTTTCCTGTTTTTTTGGTTTTTTTTTTGTTTTTTTTTGTGTTTTTTTTGTTTTTTTTTGTTGTCTTTTTTTTTTGTTTGTGTGGCGTTGTGCGCCCCCCCCCCATCCATCATCCTGCTTGCTCTGGCTCTTGTCCTCGCCCAGTATCCCCGGAAGCAGCACACTACTATGTGCCAGATGATAAGTGACACGCGTTAAGTGGCCTATAGACAATCCACCCACCTACTGATTTTCCACTTCATCCTTTGTATGGATATGTGCGCCACTAAGCGCAAACCAGCGGTTCGCAATCCACACAATTGCTCATAATTGGCAAGTACACATGCACTCAGAAACTCCAGCCACCAGCGAATCCAACCAGAAATCAAATATATAGAACGCTACTGTAGGCTTCACGAACGCTTTGTAGTCTCCTATGCTATTTTCTAAGCCAAGTATCAAAGGAAGCACACTACATGCCAGATGAGAGGACACGGAGTTGAGTGCCTATAGAAATCCAACCCCTTACTTAATTTTCTTCTCCCTTTCAGCCTTTGACTATGGATATGTGCGCCACTAAACCAGAACACAGCGGTCTCAGTCTCACTAAAATTGCTCAGAATTGGCAAGTACATGCACTGCAGAACTACAGCCAACCGCAGATCAACCAACATCAAATATATATACGCTACTGTAGGCTTCATAAGCTATTTGTATTCTCCTATGGCTATTTTCTTAGCCAAGTATCAAAGGAATCCACTAACTTCCATATGAGATTACACTTGAGTTAGTGCCTAATAGAAATCCACCCCTACTGAATTTTCCCACTTCAGCCTTTGCTACCTGGATATGTGCGCCCTAAGCGCAGAACACATGCGGTCTCCAAGTCTCACTACAAATTGCTCAAATTGGCAGTCATGCACTGCAAAAACTCACATAAGCCACCATCGATCAACCAGAAATCAAATATATAAACGCTACTTGTAGCTTCAAGAATCTATTTGTATTCTCCTATGGCATTTTCTAGCCAAGTATCAAAGGAAGCACACTACTATGCCAGATAGATTACACTGAGTTAGTGCTAATAGAAATCCAACCCCACTGATTTTTCCCACTTGCAGCTTGCTATGGATATTTGCTCCCCTAACGCAGAACACACGGTCGGCAATTCTCACTACAAACTTGCTCAATTGGCAGTACAGCACTGCAGAAACTAAATCCACCAGCGATCAACCAGAAATCAAATCGCAGACGCTACTGTGAGGCTTCAAGAAGCTTTTTTGTATTCTCCATGGCTATTTTCTAGCCAAGTATCAAGGAGCACACTACTATGGCCAGATGAATGACACTGAGTTATGCCTAATAGGATCCACCCCTACTCTACTGAATTTTGCCACTTCGGTCTTTGCTATGGAATGTTTGCCACTAAGAGCTAAACACAGCAACGGTAGCAATCCCCCCCTGCTAATTCCTCACAATGGTAAAGATGCAAATTAAAATAAAAAAAGTATGAACGTTTTTTAGCCCTAAGAAGGCTTTGGGTTCTTTGAGAATCACTCCTGCCTACAGAAGCTAATAGAACACCCTACGCTTTCCCCTGACAGCACAGCTCCTCCTAGCGGCATCCAAACGAGATTGATCCGAGCAGCGCGTCCAGCGGGTAGTCTATCCCAGGGGTCACCTGATCTGGCCATCCAACCACTGCTATCCCTATCGACGTGTAGGGTCCACTTCATGCTGGGTGAGTTCAGAGTCTGGCCTTGCTTGTGATTGGCTCTTGTTTTTCTGGCCGCCAAAAAGCAAAACGGACGGCGGGAGCTGCTTTTCGCGACGGGCGAATTATTCGTCCTATCAACGATGCAGTTTCGAGTACCTAAGCTCGCCCGAGCATCAAGCTCGGCGAGCATGTTTCGCGTCATCTCTAGTTAACACTCATAAAACCAAGTGTTTAATTAAAGATTAAAACTTAAGGTATTGGGCCTCAATTATGTTTCTTTAATGGAGAGAAAATTAATAGAGATGGATGGAACTACCAACTATCTCTGTTGGAAGAAAAAGTTTGAAAAAGGTTGATGTATATGATGCAATACCTTCCTCTTTTATAAAGCATGTGATATAGAAAAATAAATAGTCTTTTCCCAGAAATTTTTATGGAAAAAAAAGACAGCAAGAATGCAGAAACCACTAAGGAGGGTGGGCCTGTCCCCCTATGGTAAGGGAAGATGAAAGTAAACGGGCGGCAGCAAGTGCACAGGCCGCGGGGACATTAACGCACGCGCGCCTGGCCCACTCCCGGGCGTGGGCCGCGCCCTCCTCTCGCCGGCCCGCGCCCCCCCCGCTTCACGCCGGATTTGTGCCAAATAATCTCCATCTAGCAATAATCTAGCATGCTAGCACAGAGGTGCTGATAAATCTGCCCCCATACTCTGAAACTGGTTTATACAATAGAACATCACCAAATATAATAACCAAAAGTTCCATATTTTGAGAGAGACAGAGTGGTATGAACTAGTATGCAGAAGTTTGTTTTGCCAGTTAGAGATCCGTATTTTCTAAATCTATACATGAAATATTGGAGAATAAGGTGAAGGCCCCAATGAATTGGACAAGGAATGGGAGGAGAAAGGAATATCTAGACTATCATGAGTTGTAGAACCAAGAAAAAGGAAACTAAAAACCTTCCACTAATTAAAGCATAGTAATGAAAGAGCAGATTCGCACTTCTATTGCATTACCTTCCGATAGGGGGGGTATTGGAAAAGGGGAAGATTGCGGTGATTGGACGAAGGTAGAAACAATTTTTGAAAATTTTAATGGGAAGAAATTGAACCCTTCTATAGCAGGAATTATGACAGGTATTAGACAGCATGAAAGAATATGTTTCAGGAACGACAGGCAAAGAAATGGAAGGAAGAGATTGGCACTGATTTAACTAAAGCATCGGTATGGAGGAAATATTAAAGTTATGGAGGGACACACCAAAAGGTTACGATATCTGAGATATTTAGAGAAATGCATGGAAAGTAGGAATTAGGGCATACTGGGCCTTCAACCAAACCTTTTCAGAGTGATTCTTGAATTACAGGAATGAAATGCTAAATGCGGAAAAGTAAGCAGACCTCACACCTGCTTTGGCACTGTCAAGCATAAAAAATCTATGGATCGGCTCTCTCAGTAAATATAGTTTTGTACTAGTGAAATGGTGGAGATGGATGTGTGAGGGGCATTTTCCAGTTTTATTATAAAGAAAATCATATAGAGCCTTGGGGAGTTACTGATGCTATGAGGGGCGGTTTCAAAGATTTTGTTGACGTATGGCTCTCCAAACATCCTACCAACACTGTTACAGGTGAGGAGAAATGAAAGAATTTCGTACTCTTCCAGTGGGCCACAGATTATGAATATAAAAAGACAGGCCAATAATAGGAAGCTCGTTTGGTTTCCTATGTCAATAGGATTTTTTTTCCAGGATGAAATTGAGCATTGTATGTATGAGGTATGACCCAAAATATCAGTTATGGAGGAAAAGCCCAGTTGCAACCAGTGGAGGAGGGAGGAGGAAGGGTTTGGGGGGAATCGAAGTAATACGTTGATATATGTACAGATGTCTGTGAAGGTTACATATACTTGATAAATCAAATCGACACCCATGGTGGGGTCAATTTGAAAATGTTAATGTATTTTTTTAGATCTAAATAAAACTCAATAAAGAAAATTTAAAAAAAGACTACCAGGCTTACTGTTTCTTGTCTATACAATATAAATCATCATAGAAACATGTTTTCCCATCGACCTAAATTCCTACATGAAATTATTTATTTTTGTATTGGACCAGAGGTGCCATCAGAACAATATTTTGACTCTATTTACAGCTAAAATATTGTATTTCAAACTACTACTGCTAATGACCTAGGAGGACCTGAGGCACAAAACTAAAAATGCATGTAAATTGTATGAAGTGGCAACAACGATTGTCTAATATACTTCTTATGTAAGCCATACTTTCTGTAATGGGGCCAAAAGCGAGGAGGCCAGTGAAAGAGGAGGTGTGCATAATTAGAAATTTGACGAGACTGCTGAATGTACGCTATGCGTGGAGGTATGTCTGGCTTCATTTGTCATACACTCACATCTAAGATTTTTTGCAAAAGCAACTGGTTTTTGTCGTCACCATGATATGTTCCAGGATCTTAGCACAGAGTTCGCCAGTAATAATAATAATCTTTATTTAATATAGCGCCATCAAATTCCCGTAGCGCTTTACCAATCCCAGAAAGTACCTTTGCTAAAAAAACCCCATATACGGTGAAGATGTCGTGTAGTGTGATCTACAGGAAAGCAAAGTATCCCTCAAGTATGATGGCCAATAATGGTGAGAAAAATCCTTTCTGATTTGAATATGGCAGTCTAGAAAAAAAATAATGCAGTGATATTTTCGGCTTTATAGAAGCGGCAATCGCATGCCGCTTTTTTGAAAACTCTTCCCTTCACGTGTTTCAATCAACCACAATTGGAGATATTCATTAGTGTGTTGACGGGTCTGTTGATTTTAAGCTCCAATTGTGCGGGTAATTTAAACTGGCAATATAAGATCAGTAAGGACTTACTAAATTGGTGCATGACTGAAAAGGGTCTAACTGACTCACATCATTAAAGTGAAATAGAACTTGATAGAACCATCTTTGGCTGGTCTAATTGGGTGCATCAAAAATGTTCCAAAGAATGTTGGGATCCTAGAACGCAGGAAAAGTTTCAGGATACCCAATCCTGTGCACATAATTGTGCGAACAAAAAAAAAAAGTTGGAGTGTCGAAAAAGTAGGCAATAATTGTGGCGCACCCCATTATAAATGGTGCACTGAGCATCAATCAGTATTCCTTTCAAGTATTTTTCTATTCCTAGGATCCCTACCTAATAAAGCCTTCTACCCACAAGTTTGATAAACTGTCTTTATGTTCCTGAATCCATATATTGTCCTATACCTTGGCTGCGCTCCTTTGCACCCTCTCGATTTACATACATTCTTTTCATCAGTACCTCCAAAAGCGGTACATCAGTACTCCATATGTGTCTGAACATTGCTTTGTTAATAATTATAAAACTTTATTATATAGGAAGGAGGAGGGAAAAGTGGGGAGTGTGTAAAGGAGGAGTAGGAAGAGCCGCAGGGCCGCCCGCCCTCAATTCTCTGTCTGCAGCATTACGTCCTTATCATTATTATAAATGTCCTGATCTTAAATACATTTGCCTAAGCATTGCTGCCTGGCTTCTAACTACTGCTAACTTATAATACCTGCCCATCAATACCCCCCTTCTTTTCTGCAGTAGTTGCAACCCACATTAATAGCCATGAATACATAACTTGTTTCTCTTTGTTTCCTTCCTCTGCCCCTTGTGCACACCTTTGCATTTGCAATATACAACTTATTTGGTATTTTCTCCGATGCCTCCAGTGTTAACAAATCCGCTGTATAATATACTATCCTCCGAGTCCTATGTGTCAACGAAATATTGACATTCTTCTACTTCTACTCACTCTGTAAATCCTCTATGGGACATTATAATAACGCACATGCATTTTTTGTCAGATGGTGTTGATCGGCAGTTTACTTGCCAGATACAGTACAATGATTACCTAGGTCCATCTTTTGTTGTCAGCAGGGTCTGTGCAACCCCCCAAAACCTATACTAGTCAGCATCGTGTCAGAGTATTAGGGAGAAACACATCGGATCTCTCTTACTCGGGTAAAATGGGCTCTGGGAGAGCGACTAAATACAGAGTGACCAATATGTCCATCCCGAAATCCTTTGGAAGTCTTCCTGAAGAATAGAATTGCCTGAAAGCAACATAAAGAAAAATGTAAAGACAGAAGCTTTCCCTAACGCAATATTAGTGTCATTTATCTAGTCCCTTAACGCCGGTTAAGGCGATATAACAAAAGCTCCATAAGGTGGAGTCTACTGTATTAATTCAACAACGATAAGCCGGAAATAGACGGCTGGAGGTGAGTCACTAAGTTTTTATAAAGGGGATGTGGCCGGACATTTTAAATTAAAGGGGGCATTGCTGGGAGATTTCTTTTTAAAGGGGGGGGGGCTCTGCTGACATTTATTAAAGAGTAGTTGCTTTGGCTTTTTCACCCTAGTCTTATACTTGAGTCAATAAGTTTTTCCCAGAATTTTTTGGCCAAAATAGGTACCCTCAGCTTATATTCGGGTTTGGCTACTACGGTATGTTATATCTGGTATGTCTTTTGTGTATACAGAAAATTGTAAAAATTACCGCTTGGAAAGTAAGGAATGACAAACCAAAAAATAAAAAAGTCCTCGTAGTGTTAATGGTTAGCATAATCCATAAGTTTCTAACTATCTACTAAAAAGTAACCTTAGTTTATTCCTAATGACTCATCATTTTCATTGTCCCATTGTTACCTAAACTGTTCATATCATCTTCTGTGTCGACACTGAATTCCTTATCCAACACCATACAATCTCCACCTCAATGGAAGCCAAGAGGTACAAAGGAAGTCCACTTTTGATCCAGGTCACTCATGCACCACACTCTTTCACATACATTGTGATGACGCAGATGGCTCAGAAAAACAGCATGTTTGTTTTAACTTTTAGAACCTTTATTATAATTATGCATAACAATACAGTCCTTACATTGAAATGAAGTTGTAAAACAGGATTTATGTATTAGAGATTTTCATATCTCCCAAGTCCCTAGTTATTCACGTGAAACATTCTATATACTGACAGCTGACAAAACTGCTGTTGTCCTTAAAAGGAAAGTATCACTATTTTTAAAAAAATAAAAAACCTAATTCCTCAGGATCCTACCCCCCCCCCCCCTCCCAGTTACGCCACATTGCAGAAGTCTCCAGATTTTTGGCACTTCCAAGCTTTAGATGCCCAGAAAGCCAACCAGTGCTCAGCTAGAGAGCTGGAGGCTTGTTCTCATCTCACTAACACCAATTTAGTGGTAAGCTTTACAAGGCCGTTTTATGGCATCAACAGCGGGTATTAAAATAAATTTTACTGAGCTGTATGCAAATTTTCACATATTCGCATCTGGGGTGATGAGGGAATCCAATGATGTGGTTTATGCTGGCCTAAGTACTCCAGCAGGGGGACTGGGCTTCTCTGCATTGCAAAAGTTCATATTTTCAGCAGAACTGTGTGGATAGGCATATAGAAAATATGCAATATTTTTTCCAGTTTGGAATCAGGAAACGGCCACACCTTTTGTATATCCTTGTAAGGAAGCCATTGAATTTCTTAAGAAACCTAATGACATGATGTGGGATTAAAGCCAACCACATATCTGTTCCAGAAGGAACGTTTCCTTCCGTTCCCCCCACTGTAACAATCGCTGTTTTGGGTGTGCTTTGTCTCTTTAGTCCAGTGTAAATGAACTATGAAATTACATGCAACCTTTGTTTTGCCAACAAGCAGAAATATTCAGTGGCAATGAGGGAAAGGACTCTGCGGGACACCTCAGGGGCAGCCTTATTAGTATGGGAACTTCTTGTTTCCCTTGACATCTGGACAGTGGTAACATTGGCCAAACATATTCGTATTATTTTAGGGCAGATTTTATACTAACCACGAAGCTTATCTCCTGAGTTGTCCATGCCAAAATCGTATACGATGAACTTCTCCCAAGTGGCATAAAGTTGTCAACAAGAAAACATCACACCTCCAGCTCAAAACCAATTCTTCTGGGTCATACAATGTGGGTTTCGCTCTCCCTCCATCCGAGCCATATAGTTTCATTGTTACCTTACTTGAAAAGTCCATTAATTAAATGAGGGACATTTATTTGATACCAAGATAACTTAAAGTGTAATTGTCATTCTGAGACAGAAAAAAACTAAAATACATAATTCCTGCTCCAGGTGTCCCCTGGCATTTTTATTCCTAAAAGTATTTTGCCTGCCTCTTTGTCCCATTTATTACCCCGCTCTTTTGTCCCTTAGCAACACCGGGTTTGTTCCAGGTCTCAAAAAACTACAATCCCAAGATGGAGGGTCGGAGCCTGCCTCCTGTCACCTCATCACAAGTGCATGGTGCTGACCAGTGACACCAGAGCTATCTATCTATCTATCTATCTATCTATCTATATCATATCTATCTATTTATCATCTATATAGCTACAGTATCTATCTATCTATCTATCCATCCAAATCTATCTATCTATCTATCTATCTATCTATCTATCTATCTATTAATGTACTCAATATCATCCTCTATCTATATCTTTCTATCTCCTATCCATCTATGTATATCCTATCTATATCATATCTATCTATCTATTCTCTATCTCTCTATCTATCTATCCTATCTATCTGTCATCTATCTATCTCATATCTATCTGTGTATAGCTATCTTCTATCTATCGACCTATCTATCTATCTATCTAACATTTAGTAATACTATTTAAGTAATACTACAAATGTGGGAAGCTTAGGAGAGATAGTTTAGTGTTTGGTCACTACAATTAGTAAGAGCTTCTTCCCTGCATATGGCGGAGTGCTGTGCGTGGAGCCTGATAATCAGCTGTTTGCATGGAGGGGGATGGGGGCGTGTCTCTCCTTCCCTAGTCTCAGCTTCTTCTTCTGAAGACGGAATGTCCATAGTACACAGCTATCTGAGGCAGTCCATGCCAGCTAGGGGAAAGTCTGCAGATACAAGAGAAAGGTCCAAGATTCGGTAACTATCCAATTGCAACAGGGCTTAATATTTAACCTTCCCCTACAACATGATCAAAAGTTTGAAATGACAGTTAACCTTTAAGTAAAAGTTAAAAAAAATGAAAAAAGATCTTTGTGGAGCAATTTTTTCATACTATGTTGTTAAAGTTGCTTTTACACATTTCTAAGCTAAAATTATTTAAATGTTGGCCCAAAAAATTTTTTCTAAAAACAGCTGCATTCTTTAACCTTGTGTGCAGTTGCTGTGTATAGTGCATGAGGGCCCGGCCAGATTCAAGGATTTCTTCAGACTCGGGCGTTCCCCTTCATTGCTCTGACAATTTTTTGGTGCACCTTTAGCATAGGTCGTGCAACACATGCCTGTCAGACTTTGCATGTTAAATCTGTAACATAACACTGTCCGACCTGAGCACCTTACGCCCCCTTTTTTGTGTCGCATGAAGAAAGTTTCACAGCTGGCCACAAAAACCGTCATGTGTCACACATGTGGTGTGGAACACTTCTTAAATACCCTTGTACTACTAATGCAGTTTTTTATTACTACCGTGGCCGTTTGTCTAATGTGCAAGTCAGACAGAAAAAATTTGGCGCAAGAGCTTGGAGCTTTAATAAATCTGGCCCATTATGTTCTGATCCTTCCTGCTTACAAACCTTAGATGTAGTGGCAGCTCCTCTTTACGAGGTGCCAGTTGAAAACAGTCACAAAGATTACCGCATACTGGGCTAAGGGTCCATTGTATTCAATGATATGATCTTCCACCTAGTTCGAAATAACTGCCGTTTGGTTTACTGGGAGTATTACTTTTTCCCTCAAGATAATAGCTCCTTATAAGTACTCTAAAATTACAGCTACAAACCTTGGCATTATCTGGATATCTTTTCTTCCTTTGGCCCAAATCCAACACCAGTCATAGACAGAACAATGCACGCCAATGTGGTTACCACCACAGGGTTTCTACAAATGTTGCAAAAAAAAAGCTCAATCGTTCTGCTCATCAATCCCACGCAGTTGCATGACAACATAAAGGAGGCTCCCAAGAAAGAAAGTTTAAATGCTGCAAAACACTGAATGCTATGGGGATGGTCGTTGACCAAGAACCTGAAATAAAGTCAATAAATACACAACATTATGATTTAAACCACATACGACCATATAAAATCAAATTTTTCATGCTGTCCTTAATAGTAAATCTACTCACAATGACAGCCAGTATTATTCCATTTCCTGACTACTATCATCCCAGAGAATACACATGGAAGTAAAGCAGGTGACTGATCCATATTACCGAAAACCTCCATCAGGAACAATCTTCCTCCAATTCAGTTCTCCCACAGTCAGGTAGTAGCTACCGTCCACCTAAAGCTCCTCAGGGTTTAATCACCCAGGTGAATTATACTTTATCTAGAGTGAGAAGAGAATGTTTTATTGGTGATTACTAGGCATACAAAAAATGATAGTATATAGGTGGTGAAATAATATGACATGTCTGCCACATGCCTATGAACCTTTACTTAGAAGAAAATCAAGATGTCCAAACTTGACTTTCAACTTTGTAGAGGTGTTGATTACAAATACATTCCCACAGAGTGGGACTACATGCGCATATTGTCAGAGTCATAGCATGGTCAATCTACATCTAATTATATCTTTGACATCTATGGCAGATTAATCATTTATTGATACTCTGATAACTACTTTAATGCTTAAATAGTATTTAAAATGTGTGCTTCCTATGGCTGCAACAATGAAAGCCAGCGGTTCCATTGTTTTGTGTCCATGCGTCAATGTCCATTGGTAAGTACATTGCACATTCGATTCTCAAACATGGGGTAAGATGACCTGCTATCATTTTTGTTGCGGTTTGCAGGAGATCACAGATGAATTTGTCTGTGTGCTATCCATTGAAACAACAGATGTCCATTGGGTTGTAATGAAATTAAAAACTAAACGATGCTTACCTCTAGCCCATGGGAATGTCTGGCACTCTGGGCTTGTTAATTATTATATGCCTCTCCACCAACATGGAAGAGGGAAGTATCTGTTCGCTCATGGCGTGAATTCAATGCCTCTCTTGTGACAACCACTCCCTCTCCACTGGGAAAGGGAGGTGACATCACGCAAGAGGTTTGAATAAAATTAACTGCCTGGCGCGTCGGACATTGGGGCACATTTACTTACCCGGTCCATCCGCGTTCCATTCCAGCGGCGGCTTCTCGGACGAGCGTTGCGGGTCCGTTCCGGCGATTCATGAAGGTCCTGTGCCCGATGGTGTCGCTGCTGCGCCGAGGTCCGCCGAGTTGCGTGGAGTTCACCCCCCCCCCGTGATCTCTTTCTGGTGCATGTTGAGTATGGCCCGTGACAATGAAAAACCAATTTTTTGTTTTAAATGGTGGCGGTTTTTTCCGAATCCCCCTGGGTTTCTTCGTTGCGCCACGCCCCCCCCAGTTCCATGCGGTGCATGCCATTGCCGAGCGCCACAATCCGTTGCAGCCGCCAAAAACCCGGGGCAATTGAGGGGGAAATCGTCGCAATCGGGAAATATTTCGGGTAACCTTCGGGAACAATCGCAAATCGGGCCCTTGGTATGACCCCCATGGTGTCTAGTACTCTTACTACTTTTAATAACTCCTTTTTTAAAGTGATCGGAAAGAAGATCAACCCCGGGATCGGGAGCAGACAAATATGGTTAAGTGCCACATGGCTCATGCGACACATGTCTCGTGTCTCAGTGCACCCGTGTGCCTTCTTTCCGTGTGCCCCACATGTAACCCTCATCTTGCTTTGCTCGGCGACGGCTTACGCGCTCTTAAAGTTTAAAGAGTCAAGCCTCCCATGATTGCGCTGGTCGGTGCTGCCTGATAAATCGCCGGACTCTTCCCATTCCCCTGCCGATCTTGTGCTCGCGCGTCGAGAAAGCTGTACCTTGGGGTTATCGATGATTAATCCACTGACCTCTGGTTCCCATTCCTGACCCTCGATTCTCTGCTGCCTGTATTACCTTCTTCTACTACTTTGGTCCCCAACTACTCCGATGCCTTTGCGCCTGCCCCTGACCTTCTGCCTGACCACAACTCTGATTCTGCATGCTGGTCCTGTACCTTTGCCCTGCCCCACCACCGCGAGCAAAGTTGCAAACCTGTGGGCACCTGGTGTATCCGGCCTTGCATCAATTCCAAAACCACCGATCGCTTTGCAACCGGGCTCTGAGTAAATACTGTGCCACTTAGAATCGCTCCCATGTTTACGTCATCGCTCGTCGTGGTCGTGGGTCCCTACCTCTGACCGAGACGTATCATGTGTAGTTTAATTTTACAAAAAAATGTTTGTAGATTTCCATTACAAAAGTGGATAGTGAAGAGTGTTTTTTAGCCTCCATTCCTTTTTAATACTGAACCTATAAAGTGGACGGAGCTGGGAAGCGAATGCTAAGCCCTGTATAGTCCATGAACCCTGAAAGCCAGCTTACCACTCAACCCGCTTCCTCCTCCTCTCCAGAGTTTCACGGCAGTCCCGCAAACCATCAGTAACAATCAGTAGATCATTTGGCGGACTGCTTGATTTTAAAAATGAAATAAAAGTATTGAATTTTACTTACTATGGATGTACTGGATGATTACTTTCTCTCCATTGTATAGCCATGGTGACAAGGAACTAAAATTGGGTCTCCCATTGAAATTATTTATTGCTGAGCTGTGTTCCCCACACAGTAGACAAGGCTATTTAATGGTCTATATACACTCACCAGGCCGGCCACTTTTTAGGTACCCTTTCCAACTGCTCGTTAACACTTAATTTCTACTGCAGGCCGCAATCACATGGCGGCAACTCAGTGCAATTTAGGCATGTAGACATGGTCAATACAATCTCCTGCAGATTTTCAAAACGCAAGCATCAGTAATGGGGAATAAATGTTGATTTGAGGGCTTTTTGAACGTGGCATGGTTGTTGGTGCCAGAAGGGCTGGTCTGACGTATTTCAGAAACTGCTGATCTACTAGGAATTGTCATCACGCCAACCATCTCTAGGTTTACAGAGAAGGTCCGAAAAAGAAAAAGCATCCTCGACCGACAGTAAACGTCGAACTTTGAAGGCAATATGGGCTACAGCAGCAGAAACCACACCGGTGCCCACGTCCTTTCAGGCTAAGAACTGAAACTAGGCTACAATTTTGCCCACTCAGCGAAATTGGACAGTAGAAGATTGGGAAAAACGTTGCCTGGTCGGAATGAGGATCCCCAATTTCTCGCGCGACATTCGGATGGAGGGTCAGAATTTGGCGTCAAAACATGAAAGTCATGGATCCATCCTGCCTTGGTATCAAGGGTTCTGTGTTATTTATTGCTTTATTTCAGGGTTGTGGTCCAAAGCCACTCCCCATAGCATTCAGTGTTTTTGCACCATTTATATTTCTTCTCGGGAGCTCCTTTATGTTGTCATGCAACTGCTGTGGGATTGTGAGCAGAACGATTGGAGCTTTTTTGCAACATTTTGTAGAAACCCGTCGGTGGTAACCACAGTGGCGTTGTATTGATTTGTCTATGACTGGTGTTTGGATTTGGCCAGGGGAACCGAAAAGATTATCCAGGATAATGCCAAGGTTTGTAGCTTTAATTTTAGAGTACTTATAAGGAAGTATTTATCTTGAGGGAAAAAGATAATACTCCCAGTAAACCAAACGCATGTTCGATTCGAAACTAGGTGGAAGATCATATCAATTGAAACAATGGACCCTTAGCCCAGTACGGTATCTTTTGTGACTTGTTTTCAACTGGCTCGTACAGATGGAGCTGCACACTACATCTAAGGTTTGTAGCAGGATAGATGATCCAGAACATAATGGGCAGATTTATTAAAGCTCCAAGCTCCCTTGCCGCGCAATTTTTTCTGTCCTTACCTTGCAGGCTGGTGGTGGTGGTGTCATGGTGTGGGGAATATTTTCTTGGCAGTCTTTGGGCCCCTTGGTACCAATTGAGCATCGTTGCAACGCCACAGCCTACCTGAGTATTGTTGCTGACCATGTCCATCCCTTTATGACCACAATGTACCCAACATCTGATGGCTACTTTCAGAAGGATAATGCGCCATGTCATAAAGCTGGAATCATCTCAGACTGGTTTCTTGAACATGACAATGAGTTCACTGTACTCAAATGGCCTCCACAGTCACCAGATCTCAATCCAATAGAGCATCTTTGGGATGTGGTGGAACGGGAGATTTGCATCATGGATGTGCAGCCGACAAATCTCCGGCAACTGTGTGATGCCATCATGTCAATATGGACCAAAATCTCTGAGGAATGATTCCAGCACCTTGTGGAATCTATGCCACGAAGAATTGAGGCAGTTCTAAAGACAAAAGGGGGGTCCAACCCGTTACTAGCATGGTGTACCTAGTAAAGTGGCCGGTGAGTGTAGATTAGGTGTTCAGTATGAAAATTGTCTCGTGGATTAAAAAAACCCTTAAATATTAAAGGGTCTAGAGTTTAAAATATTACCAGATTACCAGAGCCCCACCGTGCTGTAACTTCACAGGCTGGCACACTGCCCTCCCTCTCCCTAAGCATTCACCCTTCCTCTGTCTTCTGTAATCTCACACAATGGGAGGGGAACTGTTCCTGCACAGAGTAACAGCCTGTGAAGCTGTAGCACAAAGTGGCTCTGGTAATACACTAGAGCCAAGCTGGCTCAATAGCATAATTTTAAACGTTGATTTTTATAAGGAATGAGGCCATGGGTAACAAATATAGGAAGATTACCACAGTCACGGTGCCTAGATCTATTGGTAAGTGTTCTGGTTTATCATGCTTGATTTTAAACCAATCATTGGGCAGTGATCTCCTTTCCCTGTTACACAACCTGTCTCTACCATGTCACAGGGGCTGATATGAGAAATTGGGGCGGATGTATCAAGCTGTCTGAAATTCAGAATATTTCTAGTTGCCCATGGCAACCACAGTACACAGTAGATCATATTGGCGTACCCTGAATTTTAACAGTGACCTAATGTTGAATTTTCTTACCTATGGATCTGTACTGGAATGATTACCGTCCTTCACTTGTATTTGTAGATAGGCCAGGTGACAAGGAAATAAAATTGTGCTCCATTGAATTTTATTGTGAGCCTGTGTTCCCCACACAGATAGACAGCTATTTAGTATGGGTCTATATACACTCACCGGCCACTTTAGTAGGTACACCTGTCCAAACTGCTCGGTAACACTTAATTTCTAATGAGCCACTCACATGGGGCTAGGCATATTCAGGCATTGGCATGTAGACATGGTCGAACGACAATCTTGTCCTGCAGTTACAACAAGCAGTAGTGGAAGACCAAAGGTGATTTGAGTGCACTTTGAAAGTGGCATGGTTTTGTGCCAGAAGGGGCTGGTCTTGAGTTTTCAGACAACTCGCTGATTACTAGGATTTTCCGCACAACCAATCTAGGGTTTACAGAGAATGGTGACACAGAAAAAAGAAATAATCGCACATTCTGTGCACAGCACAGTATTAAAAATACGTCGAATTTGAGGGGCCTAGATGGGATGGGCTACAGCAGCAGAAAGAAAACAAACCCAAGGGTTTTGCTCGACTCCTTTCAGCTAAGAAACCCAGGAAACATTGCGGCTACAATTTGCACCAAGACTCATGCGGAAATGGACAGTAGAAGATTGGAAAAACAGTTGCACTGGTCTGATGCGTCTCAATTTCTGCGGCGACATTGGAATGGTAGGGTCAAAAGAATTTGGCGTCAACAACATGAAAGATGACCATCCTGCTGTATCAAGGGTTAAAGTCCATAATAACACATTTATGATTTAACACATACATAGCTTATAAAAAATCTAATTTTTCATGGTCTTAATAGTAAGATCTACTCACATGACAGCCTGTATTATTCCATTCCTGACTACTCTCATCCCAGAATACACACTGGGAAGTAAAGCAGGTGACTGATACATATACCGA
Source organism: Engystomops pustulosus (assembly GCA_019512145.1). Classification (NCBI taxonomy): domain Eukaryota; kingdom Metazoa; phylum Chordata; class Amphibia; order Anura; family Leptodactylidae; genus Engystomops; species Engystomops pustulosus. The sequence goes on from CM033647.1 coordinate 104,703,436, forward strand.
ACCTCCATCAGGAACATCTTCCTCCAATTCAGTTCTCACAGTCAGGTAGTAGCTACCTTCACCATAAAGCTCCTCAGGGTTTATCACCCAGGAATATACTTTATCTTGGAGAGAAATGTTATTGTGATTACTAGGCATACAAAAATGTAAGTATAAGTTGGTGAAATTATGACATGTATGCCATGCCTATGACCTTGTACTTGAAGAAAATCAAGATTTCCAAAAACTTGACTTTCAACTTTGTAGAGGTGTTGATTACAATACATTTCCACAGAGTGGACTACATGCATATTGTCAGAGTCATAGCATGTCATCTACATACTAGAGTATATCTTTGACATCTATGGCAGATTAATCATTTATTGATAACTCTGATAACTACTTTGATGCTTAAATAGTATTTAAAATGTGTGCTTCCTATGGCTGCAAACAATGAATCCACGGTCCATTGTTTGTGTCCATGCGTCATGCCATTTGTAAAGTACACTTGCACATCGATTGCTCAAACATGGGGTAATATGACCTGCTATCAGTGTTGTTGCTGTGTGCAGGAGATCACAGAAATGAATTTGTCTGTGTGCTATCCATTGAAACAACAGATGTCCAATTGGGTTGTAATGAAAATTAAACTAAACATGCTTACCTATAGCCCATGGGATGTCTGGCACTCTGGGCTGTTAATTATTTATGCCTCTCCAACATGGGAGAGGGAAGTATCTGTCGCGCATGAGGCGTGAATTCATGCCTCTCTTGTGACACCACATCCCTCTCCAGCATGGGAAAGGGAGGTGACATCACGCGAGAGATGCGAATAATTAACTGCCTGGCGCGTCGGACATTGGGGCACATTTACTTACCCGGTCCATTCGCGTTCCAGCGGCGGCTTCTCGGACGAGCGTTCGGGTCTTCCGGCGATTCATGAAGGTCCTGTGCCCGATGGTGTCGCTGCTGCGCCGAGGTCCGCCGAGTTGCGTCGGAGTTCACTGATCTCTTTCTGGTGCATGTGAGTATGGCCCGTGACACCAATTTTTTGTTTTAAATGTGGCGGTTTTTCCGAATCCGTCGGGTTTTCGTTGCGCCACGCCCCCCGATTTCCATTGCGTGCATGCCAGTGCCGATGCGCCACAATCCGATTGCATGCGCCAAAAACCCGGGGCAATTGAGGGGAAATCGGCGCAAATCGGAAATATTCGGGTAACACGTCGGGAAAACGCAAATCGGGCCCTTGGTAAATGACCCCCATTGTGTCTAGTACTCTGTAGCTACTTTTTATAACTCCTTTTTTAAAGTGATCGGAAGAAGATCAACCCCGGGATCGAGGAGAAGACAAATATAGGTAAGTGCCACAGGGGCTCATGCGACACATGTCTCGGGTCTCAGGTGCACCCGTGTGCCTCCGTGTGCCCCAGCAGTGGAGACTCACTCATCTTGCTTTGCTCCGGCGACGGCTTACGCGCTCTGTAAAGTTTAAAGAGTCAGCACTCCCATGATTGGCGCTGGTCGGTGCTGCCTTGATAAATAGCCGGACTCTTCCCATTCCCCTGCCGGATCTTTGTGCCTCGCGCGTCTGAGAAAGCTGTACCTTGTGATTATCGTGATTATCCACTGACCTCTGTTCCCATTCCTGACCTCGATTCTCTGCTGCCTGTATTAACCTTCTACTTTGTCCCCAACTCCGATCCTTTGGCGCCTGCCCTGACCTTCTGCCTGACCACAACTCTGATTCTGCCTGCTGGTCCTGTACCTTGCCCTGCCCACCACCGCGAGCAAAGTTGCACCTGTGGAGCAACCTGGTGGTATCCTGCTGCAGCAAGTCCAAACCGCTTTGCACCGGGCTCTGATAAATACTGGGTGCCACTTAGAATCTGCTCCCAGGTTACGTCATCGCTCGCGGTGGTTCAGTGGGTCCACTACCTCTGACCGAGACAGTAATCATGTGTAGTTTAATTTTACAAAAAAATTTTGTAGATTTCCATTAAAAAGTGGATATTGAAGAGTTTTTTTTTACCTCCCATTCATTTTTTATACTGAACCTATAAAGTGGACGGAGCTGGAAGCGAATGGCTAAGCCACTGTATAGCCATGAACCTGGAAGCCAGCTTACCACTCACCCGCTTCCTCTCCAGAGTTCACAGGCAGTCCCGAGAACCATGAAAACGTGGAAAAAAGGAATCATCCAGCAAATCCAAAAATGTTGTACCTTATTTAATCCTTTTAAAATTCATCAGTACATCAGTAGATCATATTGCCGTACTGATGAATTTTAAAAGATGAAATAAAGTATTGAATTTTACTTACTATGGATGATTACTTTTCTCCATTGTATAGCCATGGTGACAAGGAAATAAAATTGTTTATTTATCGCTGAGCTGTAGTTCTCCACACAGAAGACAAGGCTATTTAATGGTCTATATAGATTAGGTGTTCAGTATGAAAATTGCCTCGTGGCTTAAAAAAACCCTTAAATATTAAAGGGTCTAGAGTTTAAAATATTACCAGATTACCAGAGCCCCACCGTGCTGAAACTTCACAGGCTGCCACACTGCCCTCCCTCTCCCTAAGCATTCACCCTTCCTCTGTCTTCTGTAATCTCACACAATGGGAGGGGAAGTGCTCCTGCACAGAGTAACAGCCTGTGAAGCTGTAGCACAAAGTGGCTCTGGTAATACGCTAGAGCCAAGCTGGCTCAATAGCATAATTTTAAAAGTTGATTTTATAAGGAATGAGGCCATGGGTAACAAATATAGGAAGATTACCACAGTCACGGTGCCTAGATCTATTGGTAAGTGTTCTGGTTTATCATGCTTGATTTTAATCAATCATTGGGCAGTGATCTCCTTTCCCTGTTACACAACCTGTCTCTACCATGTCACAGGGGCTGATATGAGAAATTGTCTCTTTTCTCTGGTGGTGCACACCGAATACTACTCATCTTCTTCATCCTTCAATAGCGGTCAGCTCCGCTTATTTTCTCCACAACTACCCTGCAATCTGTGTCTGAAGAAGGTCTAGTTATATTTTTACATTTTTTGGATTGATATTCATCATTCTTATGAAATTTCTATATTGCATCTGTAAAAAGAGTGCCAGAATCCTCTTTAATTATATGGTATTAGTACAGACTGCTATCCTCCTTGAGCACTCAATTAACTCTAAGTGGAGTGACAGGCAGTTCCATATTACATCTCCTCTGCGCAGGAGCCTGATACTCAGATCCCAGAGATACTCAGAGTCAGAGCCAGTGCAAATACAGCGTATTGAGTCAAAGGTATCACGCGATCCATCACTGTTTTCAGCATGAGGTGTAGCAATATTAGACTTGGCATAATCACTGTGGCCATACTAGCAGAAAGTACATAATGTCTGAGACAACACAACACAATCTTCTAAAGTTTACCTTCAGGATATTGTCCATTTGGTAGATGAGTATTGATATCATAGTTTGTTTCATTAGGATGATATCCATATCCCAGGTACAATATCAGAGGTATGTCTTCACTGGGCTCCAAATGGATTACAAGAGGGTATTGTGATGACGTGATGTTTATCAAAAGAGTTGAGAAATTAGATAGGTGCAATATATTTTTCTCTCCGTCAGCAATAGATTCTCTGGGTAACATTATCTGGAGAAAAACAAATGTTTGTATGGTATAATAACACTTTCTAGGTCCCCAGATCAAGGATATAGTCTAGAATTTCTGTAAAGGTATAATGGGGCAGATTTATCAAGCTGTCTGAAAGTCAGAATATTTCTAGTTGCCCATGGCAACCAATCACAGCTCAGCTTTCATTTTACCAGTGCTCATGAATATTTTAAATGGGAGCTGTGATTGGTTGCCATGGGCAACTAGAAATATTCTGACTTTCAGACTGCTTGATAAATCTGCCCCAATGTGTCAGTTAGACACCAGGGCCTGGAAACATCTGCTAACGATGTATCCCCTCCATTTACATTGTGTACTGTTTTAGTACTGGCAAACAAATAGTGTAGCCCAGCAATGTACAGTTTGAGGGCATATCTAAAATAGTTTTACTTTGTGATGAAGTTCTATGTTTAGATGAGTAATCGATAGGTAATCAACACCTTTTTACCTCAATGTATTCGGAGAGATCCTTAACAGGGATTACAGAACCATTTATGCTGGTCAGACTCAGTCCCCCCACAGATCCACTAATGTCAACTGTGTTATCAGAGGAGAATGGATTCACGGAAAAGCTGACCATCTGTAAAAAGAGATGTAGTAAAAGATAAATACCCCTGTAAAGTTATAGGATATTAATATCTAAAACCATGACATCATGCAAACTACTACCAACATGTCAACTATCACACCATCTGATGTAAATAGAACTTTGTTGATTGATAAGTAGGGTTTAAATTAGTTTAAATCTACCACCAGGATGAAGGATTGTAAACCAAGCACTAACATACTGGTGTGAGCCCCCTCTGGCAGGATCTGCTGTTCTTTTAGATTTTTATGCTCCCCCCCCTTTTTTTTTTTACAAAAAAGGGTCTTTAAAAGTGTGCAAATGAGCCCAAGGGGCTCCGTAGTGGATCCTAGTGGTAGATGCCATTAACAAGGGTTAATGCCACAGATTTGTGATACATGTCACAAAGCTGCTTCTCCATTCCTGGTGTTTAGAATGCTTTTTCTTTTAATCGGTTAATCACACTCATGGGGAAAAGCACTTTCATCAACTCTGTGGAAACAAAAATTTGGATGATTCAGGATGATCCTGAATTTCTTTAGGGGAATTGTATTTCTAGTATTGTTTTTAGAATTTAGATATTTTCAGTAAAATGACAGGTTCACTGATAAAAATTTAAGCTACATATGGAACTGATCATGTTCTACAGTACAAATTATTTCCTGAAAACACCAGCAATTAGTATATCATAACTAAGGTTATGCCTTTCCCTTAGAATACCACTAGAGGGAGGCAGATTATTATAGAATTTAGAAATATTAAATAAAGAGAAACAATGACCAGGAATGTTATTGATAGATGCTGACAGGTTCCAATAGCAAATGTTATTCTGATTTTAAAAATGCCTTTATAAAACTGCACCACTGCCCGTAGCATATGCTTGTGCCCCACCGGTGTCTCAGTCTCCTGGATGCATTCTTCTATCTCTACTCTTCGCTCATCCAGCTCCCTCCACCTTTTCCCGGAACTCACCACATGCTGCTGGCAGAAAGGAGGGAGCTGGGTAGGTGAGGAGAAGAGGAAGAATCCATCAAGGAGAATGATACACAGGCTGGTGCAGCTGTTTCCACAACCCCTCTTAATGACTCACAACACACATGCTGCAGGAAGCCAGGTAATGTGAAATAAAGATTTATAAATGCTGAACTGAATCAGAATGCTGACACAGAGGAATGGAGACACATATATACAAATATGCATGCTCACTTATATGCAGGCATATGCACATACATACAGAAACATACATGAGAGCCCTGGGGAGAGGAGGAAACAGGACTGCAGGGGACCAATGGAAAAGTGAGTAAAGTTTTTTTTTTGTTTAATAACCAGGAGGGGAGAGAGGCCCCTGATTATGAGGATAGAGGGCCACAGTATTTACAGGATCTAATAATAAGAGGGGGAGCAGATAAGGGGCATAACAACAGAGGGACCAGAGAGGACTAGCAGAGGATCAGAGATGGAGGGGGCACAATAAGAAGGGGAGCAAAGAGGCTGGCATAATAAGGAAGGGGAGCAGAAAGGGGGCATAATAAGGAAGGGGAAGAATAGGGACCAATGAAAGGGGAGGTAGTGCAGAGACTGGATCATAATAAGATGGGGGGCAGAAAAAGGGACCACAATAGGAGGGCAGGGAAAATGGGGCATTGTACAAGGTGAGAATATACTGTGTAAGAGCCATTATTCTAGGTATTATACTGTGTGGGCATACTAGGGGGGTGGGATAAAGGGCGGGGGAAGGGGAATGGTTTATTAAGCTTAAAAAATGTGGGAGGTGTGCATAAAAAGGGGAAAAAAACATTTAAAAATAAAGATACATGTCAGCCTATGTTTATCACAAACCAATACAGCTTGTCTAGCTCCTGGCCTATGTGTAAGTGTCTGCTAGAAGAAGGGAAAGATATTGAACAGTGACAGCCATGGGCCTCCCCTCTCTCTCTCTGGGTCCATTATTACACCCCTGGCTATAGAAATCTGTCACAAGATAAAAAGGCCATTCCTTGTTGCAGGTTCACTTTAAGGAAAGAATTATGGTATCAGCCATGTCTTCTTTCTACACAACACACACGTTTTATCATGTCATGTGACACTTGCCCGAAGATCCAGAGCATCTTCTTCTCCTATTGGGAGATTGAGAGAGGATAGCGATGGAAGGCTAAACGCTGCCGTGCTTACATCTGGAATATTGACTGATGATTTCTCTACTTGGTCAGACTGCAGCCTGTTAAAACCCAGACAAATGTTAGTATTTTATAACCCTTAGTCCTATTGCCCACGAGCAAGTGTGATGCGACTAACCCGCAAAAAACTTGCATCACAAGCTTGCCTAAATGTACGGCCCGTACGCTTAGCGATCGGAACTGAACTCAGCATGTCAGTTTAGTTCCGGTCTCAAAGTGTTCCGGCCAGACATTTGATACGTAATTATGATGTGAGTTTGATGCGTTGGCAATAGGCCTCAAGGGTACTTTTCTTTGTAAGAGCAGTATATACTTCCAGAAAGCTCCTGGCTTATACTCTGAGTGTATCCATAAACATATACTGGCGGAGGCATCCTTTATGTCGTCTGACCAGCATATGTTGCATACTGTGGGAAACACATAGCAAGCTAAGTTGTGTACGATGTATAAGCTCAATGGACGCCATTGGAACATATGGGGAATGGATGCAACATATTTATCAGCCTCTGCTGACTGTACACCAGAAAAATCTGGGATAACCTTTTAAAACTTATCCTGTATAAAGTGAACAGAGGCATTTACTAAGAGTCTACCAACAGGATCAAGGATTGTAAACCAAGTACACTTACAAGCCGATGTGTGCTCCTTCTGGCAAGATTCGCTCTTCTTTTAGCTACTCATGCCCTAATTTTTACCAAAAATGTTTTAAAAATTATACAAATGAGTTTGAGTGGTTTCATAGCTGCTAATTGAGCCTGGAGCCGTTCATGCTCATTTATATAATGTTCAAAGCCTTTTTTGGCAAGAAGAAGCTAACAGAAGAGCAGATCCTGCCAGAGGGGGCACACACCAGAATTTAAGCGTGCTTGGTTTACAGTCCCTGATCCTGGTGGTAGATGTCCTTTAAATGGTTTGCGGCTTACTTCTTGAGGATGTTTTGAAGCATTATTTTGGTGACTGTGAGCTGAGTGACTGCAGACATTGGACTAAGCATAAAACTAACCAGTAAAAAAAAAAAGCATAACTGAGCTATTAAAAACATATTTCATTTGTTGTGCATATAGATGGGACTTCTATATATGATGGAGTTCAACTTTCCTTCACTTTAGAGTAAAGACATCCCAGCTATAGTGTGAAAATATAACATACCTATAACATACCTGTTTATATACATAGTAGCGGCTGGGGCCATCAGTACCATGGGTTCATTATCTGGTAGTTTTCCCATCAGTAATGCGCTTTGCAGATTATCCACTGCATTGAGTAAATGGAGCGACATTGTACTCTAAAGAGATAGAGAACAGTGAACTAGCCCATTGTTGATGAACACTACATCTTGGGATAGCCCACCACAACAACATAGCATATATAACAACATATAGCAACGAATCAGTTTCCTAAGGCTCTGTAGTGCCTTTGTTGCACACATTGGGCAACTTCTTTACCATTCTGTTATCATTTCAGAACTAATAGCAGACTTACCATACTTAGACCAGTTGTCTCATTCTTTGCACTTGCCTCCAGTACGTTGCTCATGGCATTAAAAAGATGGTTTGCAGTTGTTTCTTTTGTAGAATCTTGCCCACTGCTTATAGTCAGCAAAGACTGGCTGACATCTCTCAGCACACTGATGGCTTCCACCTTGAATACATGATGAAAGATCTGACTGTGGAGCCTCAGTAATTGATTGGCAAAGTTGATTTTCATTATGATGTTACCTTGTGACATTATAGCATGATGGATAAACTGCTGTTGTATTTTCCTTTAGAGATTTTTGATACACGAAATGAGTTTTGACACATCGACTTATACTTATAATGTGTCTCACCTGAGCTGCTGAAGACAGTTCTTCACTTTTCATTGTAATGTCTTTCAGGACCTCAGACATTGCAAGAGCTGTGTTCAGTGTTGTCACGTTAACAGCAGAGAGTGCTGTTATCATCACTTCGCGCATCTAGAATAGAAATAAATAACAATCAAGACTGAGTATTGGCAATAATTTTTCCAGCCAACTTGGACCTTAAAACATATACATGCACCTTGTGTATATATACCGGTAAAAAATTCTAGAAGTAAAAATGATTCGTCCCCGTACCCCACCCCTTCGGCTTCCCCCTCTTCTTAGACTGGGGTAACCTATGAAGTAGAACACGGTCAAGGATGTTGTCCTCAGGTTCCCATGATCTCTCCTCTGGCCCGAGCCCCATCCAGTTAACGAGAAAGTACTGTCTCCCTCTAATTGACTTCATGTCCAGGACCTCTTTGACTTCACAGACATTGGTGGAATCAGCCACAGCAGCAGTAGGAGCAATTTGCAGGGAGAAACGATTCAAGATTACTGGTTTCAAGAGTGAGATATGGAAGGATTTCGGGATGCGCATGGTGGGAGGGAGACGAAGTTTGTATGCCACGGGTTTGATGTGCTTTAGTACCTTGAATGGACCAAGAAAATGAGGACCGAGTTTGTAGCTGGGGATTTTCAGACGGACATACCTGGAGGACAGCCAACCTTATCTCCTGGAGAGAAAACTGGTGGGGGCCTGCGTCTCCTGTTGGGCTGTGTTTTGGTGTGGGAAGATGCCCAAAGTAGAGAATGCAGAGTTTGTTCCCAGATGGACTTAAGATCCTGTAACAGTTCTTCCACCGCAGGAACATCAGAAGGAAGGGCAAGAGGAAGAGGTGGGCGTGGAAGTCTACAATGTAGAAGGGAGTAGCAACGGCAGATTCCGAGTCCAGAGAATTATAAGAAAATTCCGCCCAAGGTAAAAGGAGGGACTAATCGTCCTGTCGAGCAGTAACAAAGTGCCGTAGATAGCAGCCTAGAGTCTGGTTGACTCTCTACTTGCCTGTTAGTCTGAGGATGGTATGCGGAGGAGGAATCCAGCTTGACCTGCAGTTGATTGCAGAGGGAACGCCAGAATCTGGAAACAAACTGGACCCCATGGTCCGAGACAATGTGCTGATGGAGTCCATGTAGCATGAAGATATGGAGGAAGAACATACTGGCCAAATGAGGAGCTGACGGCAGACCTGGAAACAGAACGAAATGAGACATTTTAGAGAGCCGGTCAGTTACCACCCAGATGACAGAATTCCCAGAGGAAGATGGCAAATCCATAAAGTCCATGGCTATGTGAGTCCATGGACACCTGGGTATCGGCAACGGCAGGAGCAGACCTGCTGGCTTGAGACGTGACTACTTATTACAAGCACAGGAAGCGCAGGAACTCATAAAATCTTGAACATCCTTGACCAGATCTGGCCACCAGTAGTATCGAGTTATGAGAGCCACAGACCTTTGCACCCCAGGATGCCCAGCCGCACGAGAGCAATGTCCCCAAGTCAGTATCCTCTTCCGAAGAGTCGATCGAACATAAGTTTTTCCAGGAGGAAGCTGCCACAGATCCATAGGGGCGGCCACAACTAGTCGTTCTGGAGGAACAATATGACGAGGAGCTGATTCTTTCCCAATGACATCAGAGGCACGAGAGAGAGCATCGGCCTTAACATTCTTCTGTGCTGGACGGAAGTGTATCATAAAATTAAAACGGCAGAACAAGAGGGACCAACAAGCCTGTCGAGGATTGAGACTTTGGGCGGTCTGGAGGTATACGAAGTTCTTGTGATCCGTGAAGATACAGACTGGATGAAGAGCTCCTTCCAGCAGATAACGCCACTCTTCCAAGGGTAGTTTTATGGTCAGAAGCTCCCGATCACCTATGGAGTAGTTCGGCCATTGGGCCCTTTCTGGGTGAGGACGGCACCAGCCCCTGCAGAGGAAGCGTCAACTTCAAGCTGGAATGGTCTCTCTGTATCAGGCCACGTGAGTACAGGAACAGAGACAAAGGCAGACTTCAATTGAGAAAATGCTTCTTCAGCCACCTGAGGCCAGAGCTTAGGGTCAGCATTTTTCTTTGTTAATGCCACAATAGGTGACATGAGGGAAGAGAAGTGTGGTATGAACTTCTGGTAGTAGGAACCCTAGGAATCTCTATATAGCTCGTAGTCTAACTGGGCAAGGTCAGTGAGGGACCAAAGACAACTTGGAGGGATCCATCTGTAGACCCTGTCAGAAATGATATACCCGAGGAACGGAAGACTCTTCTGGTGGAACTGACACTTCTCGAGTTTTGCGTATAGGCGATTGGCCCTTAGACGCCTGAGAACTTGTCGTACGTGGGTCTGATGGGATTTCTGGTCTGTTGAGAACACCAGGATATTGTCCAAATAGATCACGACACAAGATTCTTTATATATATATATAAAGAATCCTGCTCCGGCAGGAGACGAAGACTTGCAGATGAACCCTTTTTGCAGATTCTCTTTAATATAGGCTGACATAGCCGCGGTCTCAGGTACAGACAGTGGGTATACCCGACCTTGTGGCAGAGAGGTGCCCTGACGTCAAAGACATCGGCAAAGTCCGTATAAGCAGCAGACTGACCAGAGGCCTGAAGGATATCGAAGCAGACATGGTGGACACTGGGCGAAGAACCGAGACAGCGGGACTGGCACTCTGGACCCCAGCGGAGAATCTCCCCGGTCTTCCAGTCGAGCACCGGAGCATGTTGCTGTAACCGCGGGAGACCCAACAGAATGGCAGACGTGGATCGTGGAGGCACATAAAACGACAGAACGAGTTCACCCGGGGACACGGCATGCATAATTTATGATTCGGCAGTGGGTCGAAGATCATTGACCCTAATAGCACATTAATGTTTTATCATGATTAGAGTTAGGCATACCTCTTTTTTGTTGTCTGCCTGCAGAGATAAATTATGATTGTCTTTAAGAGCCTCCTGGTTAAGAACAGAGGACACTGACTTGTAGAGCTGGATAAGTGAGCTGCTATCACTCCCCTCCTTTAAAATGTTCGTTGACCTTTCGGAAAGAAATGATGCCAGCGTGTCAGAGCTTGTCTCATCATATCTGACCTGGAAAAAGATGGATATCTGATGATGTTTTTAGTTACATTTAAATAATAAAAAGATATTTCTTCATGTACAGTATGAAAAATGTATGTAAAAAAAAATATTCTTTTACCTTTACTTTCACTGTGGTAAAGACTGAATTACCAAACTTATTTGTGACAGTAACAGTAATATTTAAAATGAAGTTATCTTCTTCTTTTCCAAGAGGTAAGTAAACAGAGGGAAGTTCTTGATTTGGACCACAATAGAGCTGAGATTCTACAATATAAAGCAATTGCGTTGAGCTGCCTGTAGAGAAACTGTATAAATTACCATTAATACATCAAAAATTGCTGAATAGAAATATGGTGGTTAAAGGAAAACTACCACTTATAAACTAAATGTATACTTACCATACTTACACATATCTTCATTATTCTTGAAACATTGGGAAAGCTGCAAAAAGGAATTTAAAAAATATGTTAATTAGCCTCTGTACCTCACACAGGCGCTCTTGGGAAATAGCTATGCACCTCTCCTAAGTGACGTTACCAGGCTCCAGCAGGGAAGTAGAGGTAACCATCGCCACTGGAGGTGTGCATAATCATTAACTCAGAGTGCCTGTGTGACATCGCATAACATATTTTTAAAAGTCTTTTTTTTTTTTTTTTTGCAGGAGTCCCAGCGTGTCAAGACTAATGAAGATATGCACCGCGTTGTAGAAGCAAAAGCAAACAAATATGCATATTTAGTTTAATTACTACCACGCTCATAGACTGTGAGCTCTTGTGAGCAGGGCCCTCACTCCTATTGTTCCATATGATGTTTGTACTCTGTAAGGCCTCATGCACACAACCATGTAAAAATGGCTGTATATACGGCCGCCATGCAGCCTCATGCATTCAAAAGGTGGCTTTCACGGTGTAAAACCAGCAAAAAGTTACAATATCCTGGATTTATTAATTTTACATGCCTTGTACACCAGAACACTAACATACCAAGGTTCTTTCAATGCCATATTTTTCAATGCATTTACACATGATTCATTTTTCCAAATTAGCAGCCTGTGGCCGCTGTTAGGGTGGAGCGCAGTTCACTTAAATTAAGAGCCACCATTAAGCTCAATGGAAGCTGTAAAAATCTCTAAGTGGTGGTTATAGGAAAAGGTAGTAAACTAATGTCAGGAAGCAGGAATTGTACAGCTTTAGGCTCTCTTCTATCCATAGGCCCCACAGCAGCTGTGGTCTGACTACAAGATAGATAGACCACTGAATGCTGGTAAGTACACTCTTATGCTCCTGTGTATTTTTTGGCACTATGGATCTAGTTCAGCCTGATCTTGTTATACGTACTTGGCTTTGGATAAAAGCAATAGGTGAGAGAACTTTGCAGATCTTGACTGCAAGTGTCAGTGAGAGAACATGGAGAGAGGCAGGAGATCTGAAAACTGGTGAGTACAGTCCCCTCACTAGGGTATATGGTACAGTTTGGTACTTCTGGAGGCGGCAGAGTGCTAATGACAATCGTATCCTCTCCATATCCATCAGAGGTTTTAGCTAAAATAAAGCAAATAGAGGTGTTAAATTCAAGACAAGCTATAAAAGATTTTCTATTAATTACCTGCGCTGGCTAAAGGTCAAAGTACCGGATAAGTGTAGAAAATTACACTGAATGTGATGATGTTTACGCTTACCTATATCGAATGCTGTTCCAATGATGCTGCTTCTTCGTGTTTCAATGGAGTTGCCGTTGTATATTGAGGAGATCCTTCTGGTTAGGAATAAGACGTCGCTTCTACATCAGATGATCCTCAGGTACTTGGCTGAATGTAGACCAAGTTGTAATTTTCTTTGAATATCCTTGTAAGTCGATGTTCTCTTGTTGAATCAGTTCCTGCGTAGAAGCCCCGGCACTGACAGAGGTACCTGTGATGTCACTTTTTTGGTACGGAGGGTTGGATGGCCATCTGATGTAGAAGCGATGTCTTATTCCTGACCAGAAGGATGTCCTCAATATACAACGGCAACACGATTGAACCACGAGGAAGCATCATCATCATCGGAACAGCATTAAATATAGGTTAGTGTAAACATCATTGCATTCAGTGTAATTTTCTACACTTATCCAGTACTTTGTCCTTTGACATTTAGGTAATTTATAGAAATTGTTTAAACACTATAACCTTTGGTTATTATGTCAGTGTAAGGGCACTATCAGAACGGCTAGTTCACTCTTATACCATTTGCGCCAGTGTGTTTTTATAATTTAAGCTGTAATAGATATATTACTTTATTTATATTTCATGTGGGTGAAGCAGATGTTTTTTGTAATTGCCTCTTTCCTAGATATCACATATTCCTACATCCAAAAGTAGATGTCTGTGTGTCTGTCTGTCTTTCATATCATTAATTTCCCTACAAATGCTCAGTTGCTGCAAGTAAATCTCTTAATAAAAGTATAATAAAAGGCTTTACTCAATTCTAGTCAAACCTTCAGTTACCTCTAGATATAGGTCAGCTGACACGAAACCCAATGTCCCATATTTATCAAAAGTAGTGCAGTTTGCTTCACTAATGTACACAGTGCACCAAATAATTGAGAACTGGTGCACAGGGCACCTTGCACTGCTAAAGAAGTGTGTCCGAAACTGCATTGGAACCCCCTCTAGGTGCAGAATTTTGTGACACAATATTGGTGCTAACACTTGAAAAATAAATGTGCAAGCAGTGTGCATGGTCTGTTCAGTGCATTTTCAGACAGAAAGCTGGCGCAAACACTTTAATACATGTGGGTCACAACAATCTCTAAAATATTAAGTTTGGTCTCTGAAATGCTGAATGATTCCTTTTTTATCAAACAACAGTCAACTTCAGTGAGTTTATTCACTTCAATGAAGATAAATTGCAACACACCAGATAGACAGAAGCTTACGACCATGGGTGGTCATGTGAAAAAAGTAACTAAAAACACACACAAAAAATGGACATAATGGGGGAGATGTGTAATACTCTGGTGAAGCCCAGCAGCCACTGCGGATGCATTAGAAGGCCAAAACTACATCAGGTCCTTTTTATACTACCAGTAATCAAAATGCATAAATATTGAAGAGCAGATAATGTTCTTGTATCCACAATAAAATTCTAGGTTTATATTGTGGATATATATATATATATATATATATTTTAAAATAATACTGAAGTTTTCAGTAAAAAAATTGTTATATTACATAGCCTCCTATATAGTATGTCTGGGGTTTGAGAATCAAAAGAGACAGGTTAAGGACCTTTCGCTGACACAAGCAGATATTCTTTGTCCAGTAGTGTCAACACATGGCGGGTCTCAGCTCTGCTATAGGGAATGCAAACAGCCTGACATCTACACTATGCTGGGCATTCCCTACAGTGCAGCAAAGAGAATCAGTAGTCCCCCTTCCCCAAATACCACCTCCTCCTTAAATAGCATCTACATGACCTTGCTGTGTGTCGAGGTGTTCCCTCATTTATCTTAGTTCATCAGTTCATCCAGCACTGAGAAATCACACTTACCAATTAGCTTGATACTGACAGCACCTTCAGAGAGGTCCTTTAACAATGTACTGTTCAGGACAAGGGTGGTTAAGTCACTTTGTAATAAAGTAAGAGAACTTGACCTGAAATCACGTAAGTGGCACACAGCAGGAAGACTTGCAGACTGGAAAGAAGTGAGAAGTCATGAAATATTTTAATAAATGTAAATCACATTAATGGGTGCTATGATAACCACTTCAGGCATATATGTCACAAAGGGAGCCTGGGAACAGAGACATAGCATGAAATACATACTAAATTATATTGTATGATAGTGACATGACTAAAATGTTGCCTTCTCTTGAAGGGTTTTCAATTATGCCACTAACTCTCTTTACCTATTGAACATTGCAGTTATAAGATACTTATTGTTTAACTATTCTCCTCCATATATTTTATGCACCTTGTTTATCATGCTAGCAGATGGGATCATATAGATTTGTTATGCCAAACTAGTTCCTAATGAGATTGTGAAAACATATCTGTTTTCTCCCATAAAAAAGTACCAAACATGTCTTTCATTTATAAGCGGTTCTGCCGCTCAGCTACATTAAAGTGAATGGGGCTGAGCTGCTATAACACATGAAACCAGTAGACGGCACAGTTTCTTTAAGGCAGCCTTGGATCCTCTACCTAAAGCACACCAGACTATAGGGCATTGTGGGGGTGACTGGTTGGCTGAGGGGAAGAGGGCGAAGGCTTGTCCTTCTTTCCCTGCCTCGCTCTCCCTAATCCATTTGTACCTTTCGTTCTTTATACTCTCTACCCTTTCCATTATATGTCGTCCTTCCTTTTATGTGCACCCCCTCCTCCCTAACTCCCAGACCTTTCTATCTTTCCAGCTTTAGCAGTATAGGTTTCCTCTTTTCTTTTCCTTAAAAAGGTTTACCCATAAAAGAAAGTTCTCAAATTCAAACAGTTTACACAATAAACATCATTTTTAACCTCCTTACTTTACAATTTTACACAGTTTTTTTACACAGCCGACACCTGGAAGCGGAGTCTAAGTGGCACCTGGTTTTCAACAGAGCCCGGTGCGAAGTTGGTTGGACTTGCTGGTGGACTTGCCAGTGGTACGCTGGACCTTTAAGTGCGTGCTGGGCTGCTGGAGCCGGAGCAGGAACGTGGAAAGGAAAGGCAACAGGGGTGGAGCAGGGGACCGGAGAGAGGTACCCTTTTGTGGTGCATCAACAGTGGCTTCCATGTGACACAATTTATGGGGCGTGCCGTCGGTCGATCTGACTGATTCGGACTGAGCGCAGGAGTTACATTTCAAATTGTGTTGCAGGCCCAAGCGCTTACATGCACCACTAAAAAGATGGTGAACTCTGTCGGACTTGAGTGAGGAAGTGACACATTCAAGCACTTTCTGTGACCGGGTTAGTAAATGTGCCCTAATGATACTCTCCAGCTCTGCTATATCTCAACTGTTTCTGAACTCGTCTTGTTATGCAGGGGGCGGGGGGTTCAGAGACTATTGCATTGTGCAGACAGAAGAAGCTATTCATGAGACGAATCTGCCCTGTCTGACCATAGTGAGAAGATTTATGGTCAGATCCCAGGGCAACCAAAATTGTATACACCAAGACTCATAGAGACAGGTTGGAATTATATCTGTGAAATGCTGTATTTTTGTTAATTACTTGTTAATTGAATTAGAGAATGTGTTATTTTGTTATCCTGTATATTTAAAAATATTTTTTTGTGGGAATACCCCCTTAATACTGTTAACATTTGTGAGGGCCTCTTAGGGGTGACCTTCCAAATGTTACATGTTTGGTAGGCTTTTTATGTCTCTTTGTTCAAATGTAAATCTGAACCCCATACAGTTCAGTATTTTGACCTCCTTTTGCCTTTTTTTATGTTATACTGGTCCTGTGTGACCTTCTTGTTTCTGTATATTATTGTGTAAAACGGTTACTAAAATCTGACTGAATATAAATGAATAGATATAGACAATGTATATCTCTCTGAAACACTAACCTTTTGGGTTAAGCTTGTATCGATATACCAGCTGTATGTTACACCATCACAGTTTTCACACACAGCACCCAATACCACTGTGTCTGAAATATTGATATTCTTGCACTCGGTCACACATCTGAAAGAGATTCATGTACATTTTTCATAATTTCTACAAACCAAACAGATATATCAGTAACATAAAAAGCCCAACTATCTGCAACAAAAGAAGGGAATTTGCATCATATCCACATGCAGAGATATTGTTGTATCTAGCACAGTACAGCTGTTATGTCCGATTACTTCCCTGTAGAAAAACTCTGTAGAAAAAAACTCTGTACCTTCAGTACTGTGTGAGACTCAATATATTTTTACTATGAACAGATGAATATAATGGGGCTTATTTATAAAGAAAAAGCTTGTCCAGATTTATCAAAGTATCTACAGTTGTATGATAAATCTAGCAAAGTTTAAAGGACAGCTATCACCAGCGTACTGGTGGTAGAGTGTCCTAATTAGGCTGCTTGTTCAGTCTAGGGGACGGGGGCATATTTTTTACACTTTTTCTTGCAGCGTTATTAATGAAATAATACCTTTGTAAAACAGCTGGAGGTGCTCAGGCTGACAGGGCCAAGTGCCTTTCGGCTTTCCTGGCTTTTAATTTATGCACACCCTCCGCTGCAAGCCTCCTTCTTCTCCCGGCCAGGGAACTAGGAGAGAGAGCACACACTCCGCTCTCTTCACGTCACTGCTTGGATCATAATTTCCCAGCCAGGAGCAGGAGGAGGCTTGCAGGGGGGCAAGGGCCTAGCCTTTTCTTGGGGCCTGGAGACAGCCAGGCCCAAAATACCGGAGTGGCTGGCGATTACGGCCTAGGGCGCACGGATGTCATGTTACTTGGTATGGGGGCCAGAGGGCTGTCACACAGCCCAGCATGTCTCCAGCAGGTGCTGTGTGCAAGAAATATGGAGGGAGAGGCTGATGTACTGGTTCGTCCTGGGGCAACCCCTGAGTGTCTGTAAGATAGGTCCTTGGGTAATGAATGGGGAAGCCCGTGGTGGTAGATCCAGGGATCAGAAGGAGGCAACGTTGTGCAAATTAACTCATGGTTCTTTATTGAATAAGTAGCAGGCAACAGGCATAAATGGTCAACAGCAGATTCTTGTACTGGAGTGGTCGTGGAGAGTGGTCCTCAGGAATAAAGCACCAGCCTGGTAGTAGATGCAGGCTGGGATAACTGAGATGGAGCTGTGTCCAAACTGTGGAAACTGCAGCTCTGGATTGGCGTCTCCTGACTCTGGTTCTGGGATTAGGATAAAGTATCAGTACTGAAGGTGTAATGAACTCTGTCTCTGTCTTCATTTAGACCATGTGGTCTGGACTGCTGGTAGATTCTAAAGATCAGGCTCCTGAGAAGAAGCATCAGGTCCAAGAGGCCTGTGCTCCCACTGCCCAAGGGTTTTATCCTCCTGGTCAGGTGGTAGCACCTCTCCAATGACACTCCAGTTTAAAATACAGCCAACTCATTGGATAACATCATTACACCCACTTAACTCACTATATGGATCCTGACAGGTAGAGGATCTTATTCGCAACTACTCGCTTGCCTATACGTTGGCAGGGGTGTTGCACATGCATAAATTAAAATCTGGGGAAGCCGAGAGGCTTGAGCGTCAGCTTGAGCGCCTCCGGCTGTTTTGCAAAGTTATTATTTCATTAATGAAGATGCAAGAAAATGTGTAAAAAACGGCCTCCCATTCCCTAGATTGAACAATCAAATCTAACCTTGAACCTCCTATTTGTTTGCTTAGTTGACAAATAGTTGGCAAATTTAGGTGCAACCAAATCCAAGTGGTCTTTTGCAGGGCCACGTCTGTTTGGTAATAGAAGTTGTATTATAGTCTTTTTATACAAGTAGCTGTGCATTTTGAAATATACTTCCACAAAAGACTTGAAAAAAAATGTTTACCAGAGGTGCCCTGTTTGTGCCGCCCTATTTGTGGAGCCCATTTCTGCTGCTATCATTGCTGCTAACCTACTGGGTATAAAGTATAAAATGATAGAAACCGATAATAAAAGCTACTATCTCAATATTAATTACACATTAACTTCTTTTAAGCTTTTCTTTTTTTATTGAAAACGTCCATGGATGAACCCTGTGCAATGCATACAGAAGACCGCATGGATAACATAAAACCAACCTTAAACCCTTGAATACCATCCCCTTTAAAGATATATAACATTTAAACTCCTACTCATAGAGTAGCAACTTTGAAAAACATTATATAACTTTAAAAAAATAAGTATGGGCACCTGAATGCCAGCCAATCTAAATGGCATGGATGTAGGAACAACCCCACTTACATAACTGCTAGCTGTGACATTAGCAAGCCAAAGAAGCAAAATATATATTAAGGAACGGAAAGCGGCTTTCAGAAAAAGGGTGAGTGACGCCACCAACCCCCCATGGCCTAAGTCCCCCCCCCCCAGGCGTGACCACCACTGGGTCCTGGCCCACGTTCCACCTGTGCACTAGCTTAAACCTTAAAGGGGCCTAACTTCAATACTCTCCACTTAGACCACCTTAATACTGTCTATGGGCTGTTTATACTGTTGTTTCCATATACCTTGTTTTAAATTCTAAAATAAACTTAAGAAAAAATAAAAATAAAATAAATTGTTTTTTTCAAACCCTATCTTACTAGGTATAACCGCTTAAAAAGCAGTCCTGTTTTTCCACTTAATGAACGAACACTTGTTGATGTTTATTACCCTTTTATTCTGTGGATCACTATGGTAATATGTGTGGATTTTTGTACGTTTTGATTACTTTTCACAATATAAACACATTTGTGGAAAAAAAGTTATTTTGTGTTTTTGCATTCAAGGACTCATAACCTTTTCATTTCCATTGCGTTATGAGGGTTTGTTTTTTGTAGAATAAGTGTAATTTAATAAATTCATTGGTGTGATTTTGGTGAACAGCAAGTTTACCATTATTTTTTTAATCTCTGCACCAAGAAGTAAAATTAGTTTTACAAAAATATCTTTTTAGGGGTTCTGTAATTAATGCAAAACCTTAAATATACTATATGATTGTTAACCACACTAAGACTACATGCACACAAATGTGTGACCGCCAGACTGTAGCTGAGCAGGCACACGTCCAGCGCCTTGGAGAGGAGGAGGGGTGATCCCTCTCCATAGAGATGCACGGTACTGTAACACTGGAAAAGATAAGACATGTCTTTTCCCTGACGTTCGTGTGCATGGGGACTAAATGCTATGATCGATATTGTCAGCACCATCATCAAGAGAGCAAACTGAAATTTCACTAGGAGAGGCTTGCTCTAGCAGCATTATCTTGACCAGTGACATGTGGGAACTACTGTCTTCTTATGACTGCATTCTACGTTACAGTTTTTAGTCATCTGTGAGCGTATACTTAACACATTTTCATAATTTCCAAAAAATACAAGTTTGTCTTTCTAAACAAAATAGTTTTTTGAAATAGGGAATAGTTGCAGATCTCTAGTTCTGTGTAATTCAATCATACCTGATCTTTGGTCGGAGCTTAAACTTGGAGGTTACATAGAAACATTGCTCATCTTCCACAGTGTCCTCATCGCTATAAGCCACCACAGCTCGTATAGTGAATGCAGCATTGGGAGGAGGAAGACAAGCAGCAGGGATTACCGTCTTATATGAAGTAATGTTAATGAGATTCAACTTCACACACTCAAACCACCCAGACCAGCAAGATCCTACAATAGAAAATGTATATGTCTGGAATATGTCACGTATAGAGCCATTAATGGGTTTCTAATACAATAAATTGTGTTCTGTGAAATGTTATTTACCACATGTCCATGTGATATTAACACTGCCGTTGCCAGGCCACTGCAGAATAACATTTGTGAAGGGGCTGATAAATTTCCTTGGTTCTACATGCATCTGCACTTTCTCTTTACTGTTATCCTGTAAGACAAGATTAAAATGATAGTTAACAATAAGAGTTCCATCAGGTTGTGAATATAATCTAAAGATAAAACCTTTAACCCTATTCCATCCTGCATACTAAGAATCACAGCTTTATATCATCAGTACCTAGAATCACAGAATCTCCTCTTCAATATAGTACCAGTTTTGTGTTTCTAGGTGCTAGTGATCCAAAGAGATTCATGGTTAGTGAGTTTAAGATCCCACTCCTGACTGTCTATTTAACAGTCAATATATCTTGTTATCTGGCGCCTAGAAACACAATCCTGGTGTCATATTAAAGATGAGACTATCCTCTTTCGGATGACTGCCACCAATCGAAAGTAATAGTCCTCTGCAGGGCAGTTTCTGGGAAATTTGTTGTATAGTGCAAATCCCATACATGCATTTATGTATGGATTACAGTGTATGCTCCCCCAAAATCAATTCTAACATATACAGTGTCCCCCATTTAAGTAAAATTTACAGTGTCTTTCAAATTATAATATTGTGCGCGTCATTAATTATTATATTAGCAATTTACATATATAATTCACCAGAACAAATCTTAGTACTTAAATACAGCACCAGTATGGAGTTTAATACATAAATACAGTACTAGAACCAAGCTAAAGAAATACAGCACCAGGACCAATTCCCAATCCCTATATGCATATATACTGTAAGTAACCTGAATGATTTTACATATGTACAGAGCCCTCTAATTTACATGTATACAGTAACCCCATAATGAATACATGCAGTTCTCCCTTTTAATTAATACTGTGCACCCTGTAATGAATATAGATAAGTTAAATATTGTTACCTCTAATAAATACCATCCCTCCTTTATAAATATACTCTATTATATATACATCTGTAATGATGCATCTATATTCACAACAATGACTGACCCTATTGATGCACTATGCTGGTAACTACAGGGAGAGAACTAGCTTCAAAGAATCCAAACAATGAATATTCAGAATGGCAGGTAAATAAGATGTGAAAAATCCCCACCAGTATGTAGCTATTCATTACAGTACATTGCCCCCCAGTATATAGTTATCCAGCACAATGCCACCAGTATATAGGTATCCAGCACACATCCCCCCCCAAATAAGTATTCCGCCCCCCGCCCCCCCCCCAGTATGTAGGTATCCAGCAAAATGCCACCCCCAGAATACAGGTATCAAGTACACTTCCCCAGTATATATGTCTCCAACACACAAAAAAAACCAATTCAGTACTCCCCTTCTGGTGCATTCTGCAGCTCCTCTACTTGAGCTTCCTGTGGCTTCCAGTAGCAGTAGTTGGCAGAGCCAAGTACCTGCGCTCTGCCCACACACATACTATGGTTTGAGGCATTGCATCATATTGTACCCACAGTACAAGGAGAAGGAGAAGAGGAGCTGCGCGGAGCACCAGAAGATGAGTACTGAGACTATTTTTTTATGTACTGGGGGCAGTGGGCGGTTGCAGGCACCCCCGGACTGTCCCCCGCCCTGCTTAATGGAAGAAATGGGCTTGGTCCGCTGGAGCCCTCCTTCCAGCCACTTAGTCAGCACAGAGCACCAGGATGGGGCTGCAGAGAAAAAGAAGCTGACAACCTGCAGATAATACAAATACATCTGCATCTGTAGCTAGTTCAGGTATAAGTTTTTAATTTTATACTGCCTCTACATTATAAGTATAAGCCTAGGGTGGAAAATGCATTGGTCACAGCCTCCCCTAGTAATGTAATACCCAGCAGTCTCCCCCAGTAATGAAATGGCTCATGCATCCCCCGTAATGGAATGCCTTTGTAGCAGCCCACCTAAATAATGAAACCCCCGATGTAGCCCCCCAAATAATGAAATGCCCTGCAGCCCCCGAAATAACGAAATGCCCTGCAGCCTCTCAAATAATGAAATGCTCTGTAGTCCCCCATTAATAAAATGCTCTGCAGTCCCCCAAATAATGAAAAACACTGCAGTCCTCCAAATAATGTAATGCTCTTCAGTCCCTCTAACAAAATACCCAGCAGCCCCCGTTAATGAAATTCTCTGCAGCCCCCCTAATGAAATGCCCTGCAGCCCAGCAGTGTATAAAAAATAAACTTACATACTCACCTTCTGAAGCTCCCCAATGCTCCATGCAGCTCCTCTTTCTTCTTCTAGCAGAGCTAGTAGACCCGAAGAACACAGACGTGTTGATTTGTCGATTGAGGTAACAGCAGCCCAGGTTAAATTTCGACATTAAATTAAATTGCCTTAAGGGAACACTGGACAAACACTATATATAAAAGTTTTATACATATATGTATATACATACTACCGTTTAAAATTTGGGGTGCATTGTGTACTCTATGAAAATTCATAATTTTATTATTCAAATGAGCTGCAAAATGAAATGAAATGAAAAATGCAGCACAAACATTGATAAGGTTTAAAAAAATGTTTTTATCATTTGAAATAATTATTTTCTCCTTCAAACTTTGCTTTCATCAAAGAATGCTCCCACAAGTTGGATTGGCTTGTTGGTCACTTTTTGCGTACCATACCAAGCTGCTCCCACAATAGCTCAATGTGGGTGAGATCTGGAGACTGGGCTGGCCACTTCATTACAGATAGAATATTAGCTGTCTGCTTCTTCCCTAAATAGCTCATGCATACTTTTGAGGTGTGCTTTGGCCCATTGTCTTGTTGTAGGAGGAAATTGCCTCCAATCAAGCGCTGGCCATGGGGTATGGCATGGCATTCCAAAATGGATTGAAAGCCCTCCTTATTCAATAACTCTTTGACCTTGTACAAATCTCCCACTTTACCATGACCAAAGCAACCCCAGACCATCCCATTATCTCCACCATGCTTGACAGATGGCGTCAGGCACTCTTCCAGCACCTTTTCAGTTGTTCTGAGTCTCACAATACAAACACCTTAAACTTAGATTCGTCTGTCTATAACACTTTTATCCGATATTCCTTCATCCAATGTCTGTGTTCTCATATTTTTCTTTATTACTCTATATATTTTATATTACCCTTCCCTGAAGTCCAGCAACCTGGAGTTGCCTCTTCACTGTAGAGGTTGACACTAGCGTCGGGCAGGTACTATTTAATGAAGTTGCCAGTTGAGGACCTGTGAGGCGTCAGAGACTCTAATGTACTTGTCTTGTTGCTAAGGGCATCCTACTTTGCTTTCTACTCTGGTCAAAGCCTGTTTGTGATCTCCTCTAAAAGGCGTAGTACACACCGTCTTTAGTTTCTTGCCAATTTGTCGCATGGAATGGCCTTCACTTCTAAGAAACAAAATAGATTGTTGAGTTTCACATGAAAGTTTTTTTCTTTCTGGCCATTGTGAGAGTTTCATAGAACAAATAAATGGATGCTCTTGATTCTCAACCAGCTCAAAGGGAAGTCAGTTTTATAGCTTCTCTAATCAGCCAAACTGTTTTCAGCTCTGCTAGCATACTTGATCAAGGGGTTTCTAAACATCCATTAGCCTTCTTACACAGTTAGCAAACGCAATGTACCATTAAACCACTGGAGTGGTGGTTGTTGCAAATGGGCCCGTAGACACCTATGTATGTAATGCATTAAACACCAATATCTACCACATTAGCAATGTATAGAGTCTAATAATAATTAATTTAATGTTAGCTTTATTGAAAGAAACTGTGCTTCTCTTTCAAAAGGAAGTGACCCCAAACTTTTGAGTGATAGTGTATAAACACACACACACAGTGGACAGAGATGTAAACTGCAGATGATAATAAGCAAGTTTTAGAAAAGCTGTCTGAACCACTGGGAAATAAATAGCCTGCAGTTACAGGTTTCATCCTTGCATGCTGTGTTCCGCATTAATCGCTCCCAAAAAAAAACAACAGACCCCACATTTTTCCCTGGGTTTTATTTTTTTTTGTAACCCCCCCCCCCCCCCCATCTGAAAGAATCACTCACCTTTCCTTCTTCTCGCTTTACTTCTTTTTCTAAAGAGAAAACACATGGAAAACGTTTGAAGTTATATTTTCTGGTGCTTTCTATTTCTGTTCAGCTATCTACATGATCATTTTTCCTGCAGCTCTATTCAGCTATTAAAGGAAATCTACCAGCAGGATGAAGGATTACAAACCAAGCACACATACATACTGGTGTGCTGGCAGGATCTGCTCTTCTTTTAGTTTCTCAAGCCCCGTTAGGCTTTTATTTGCAAATGAGCATGAGGGGCTTCAGGCTCAATAAGTGTTAATGGAGCTTGCAGCCCCTTAGGCTCATTTGTATAATCTGAAACCCTTTTATTCTTAAAAACAAGGGCATAAGAAGCTAAAAGAATAGCAGATCCTGCCAGAAGGGGCACACACCAGTATGTATGTGTGATTGGTTTACAATCCTTCATCCTGGTGGTAGGTGTCCTTTAATCAGTGTTCCTAAAAAGTTTGTCACATTTACAGAATTGGAGAGCACAAATCACTAGGCAAGGTAGAAAATGTCTTCCTTGCATGCCTTATGTCTGGCACACTTTAATATAGAATATTAAAGGGGTATTCCCACAAAGACAGGATTCTTAAATGTACTCAGCTTAACTAAATAACACATTCTATAATTCATTGTTATTCACAAAAATACAGCATTTGACAGATATAATTCCAACCTGTCTCTATCAGTCCCTGATAATCTAACCACATTGTCAGCATTAGAGGGATCATGAAGTGTCTGGTTAGAGAGTCCCTGCCCACACAATGGAATTTTACACTGACCATCACTGAGTGATAAGAGCTAAAACACCAATAACACCAATAAAATTATAAATGTAGGGGTTAAAAATGATCCTTATTGTGTAAAGATCACTAGGTGATTGAAATTTAAGAATTTTCTTTCATGGGAAAAACCCTTTAAGTTGGCAAAAATATTCTGTCATGTTTGCCCTGTACCTTTTAAATGCTTTTTGTGTGTGGCTGGCATAGATTAACTTACCTTTATCAATATTTTGTGTCACTGTAACGGTTCCGATGTTCAAGCTGATGTTTGATACTGCATTTCTAGCAATAACTGTAACCATATAAACTCCTGTGATGAAAAGAATTAAAATACCGTAATCATATTTGGAAATGACCTAAATCAATATTTGCAATATAAAGATGGACAATATGTTATTATGGTAACAGTTATATACTGTCAAAATTATATCAACTGGAGAAGAAGGAGACAACTAACAATTTCACTAGTTATCATATCAATATTCATTACACTTATTATAACGAGTAGACTTGTACCTGCTGTGCCAATGGTGATGTTGTACACATGTGTCTGGGTGCTCAGACATTCCCTGGATTGTTTCTTGGTAGTATTAGCTTCTGTGAACTCAATCATTACATCGGCTGGCACCCCATGGGAAATAGTCACATTTAGCTGTAATTCTTTCCCTGCTTCCAAAGTGTTGGTAGATAAATGAGCTTGTAAACCAGATACTGCCTCAATGAGATGAATGGTAACACTGGTGTTGAGTTTGGTAGAGGTTTTCTCATTTGATGCAATGATCTGCAGCGGGTAAATGCCTGGGCCAATTAGCTTTTGAGATGTAATGCCAAGGGTAAGATTGTGGAGATTATCCTGAGGTTTTATCCTGGTTTCCATTAAAGTAACATTATCATGTAAAATAGAGATGTTCATTTCACTACCTATAGCAAAAAAGAAAAAACACTGTCAAGCTAAATTATTTGTTTAATGTGTTAACCGTGACCTGCTAACTTATGCATACAAGTACAAATGCAGTAATTGAGCTGCAGTGGTTAGCAAGTGTTTATGACTGTAAGATCTGGTGTAGTTAGTTAGTTTTAGAAGTGCTACCTGTGGACCACAAGAAATTAGGAAGCCAATAATAATGTGCAGATTTGGCCCACTGAATATTTTGGAGCAGCCCATCTGACCCCCCTCCATAATTGCGGTCACATACCCTGCGACCATGATGGAGGCAGGTGGTCACGCGGGGATGGTGGAGCCACCAGGAGCACATGGGACAGCAGGAGTGTACAAGTCAGGAGCTCTATTATTGTACGGCACCTGGTTTGTAAGCTACCGCTGGCTCATGCTCTGCAGCTGACCGCTGTTCATGCCCTGTTCTCCCTGTTCCACCACTAGGGACAGCACAGCTTGCAGCGCTGACAACATAATGACCTCACTATGTTGCCAGTGCTGGGCGCCTTACTTCAGCAACATGGAGAGCTGCCACCAGTAAAAATTTGTAATTTTTTTTTGCAAATAAAGGGAATAAGAAGGGCATAAATGGGAGCAAAATTGAGGGGGCATTATAAAAGGGGGCATAATGGGTGGGGCATTATAAAGGAGGCCATAAGGAGAGAAGGCACTATAAAAGGGGGAATAATGGGTGGAACATTATAAAAGAGTATAAGAAAAGGGGGCATTATAAAAGGAGGGGGGAATTTAGGGGACACTGTATGGTGCATAATGGAAAGGGGCCTAAGGAAAGGGGACATTATCGCAAAATAGCTCAAAGATCCAGCGGGGAATGATGGAATCAGCCGGTCTTTATAAACATATAAACAGACATATAGACATAGACATATAAACCTCGATGAAAGAGGATGAAGCAGCACTCCTGAAGTAGTGATAACGAAGTATTTATTCCACCATCAATGCAATATTTGCTTGAGAATGCCTTTATAGATAAGGCGAAACGTTGCATTGATGGTGGAATAAATACTTCGTTATCACTACTTCTGGAGTGCTGCTTCATCCTCTTTCATCGTGTGTATCTGATGGGTCATGTCGGACCCTGTGTGAAGACCTGCACCCGACTTTTACACTGTGCCATTCCAAAACTTCTCGACATATAATCCTCTATGTACAGATGGGAAATATTGGGGCCCGAAATCCTGCTTGTGTCGCTTCCCCGATCAGGTCCGCCGGAGTTCACCTTCTTCTTCCCGGTGTCTGTAAGTGCTTGGCTTGCGACACAATTTTGAAGCTAGATCCCGCGATTTGTCCGAATCCTTCAGATCGTCCAACGGCCCGCCCCCCGATTTGTGTTGCATGAAAGCCGGCGCGATTGCGCCAAAATCTGTTCACGGTCGCCAAAAACCCCATTTAAATCCCTTTCCCGGCAGTACAAAACGGAAATCGTCGGGATGTCCGACGAAAGTGCGGTCCATGGGGCCCTTGTAAGGATGGGGCCCTTTCTAAGAATAGTGAACTGTACACCATGGAGGAGATTTATCATAAATGTCTGAGAGCAGAACTGTTCTAGTTGCCCATGGAAACCAATAGCCTTTTATAGAAGTAAAGCTGAGCTCTGATTGGTTTGCATAAGCAATTAGAATAGTTTTACCTCAGACACTTCCCTTCATGTATGTGTCCACGTGTGAGCTCTGTGTTTCCGTAGCAAACTCAGATGCATGAGGCCTGAGGCTTACTAAAATACAGGAAGTCCCCGACTTAAGGACACTAGACTTACAGACGGACCTCTGGATGCTGATAATATACTGAACTTTAGCCCCGGGCTGCAAAGAACAGTTGTAATCCTTGTGCCAATAACAACTCAAAATTGAGAAAATCAAATTGTCACAGGGAGCAAAACATTTTTGTCCAGATTTACATATAGAAAATATACTTGTTATGATTTACATACAAATTCAACTTAAGAACGAACCTACAGAATCTTGTAGGTAAAACGGGGGACCGGCTTTATGTACCCATGCTATACTATTAGGCATCATCACCACAGGTTGGACAGTGCAACATCAGACAGATACTGTTTAATGATAAATGATAGTGTTTAATGATGAATGATAAATATGATATACTCAATTATAAGTCAAGTTTTTCCACACAAAAATTGTGCTGAAAAAACAAAACTCAGCTTATACTTGAGTCCATAAAAAATGAACACTGTACTCACCTTTCCGACGCCCCCGTGGGAGGACTCGAGAACGGAGCCAGAGGTACCGAAGCAAAAGAGGACCTGCACATGTTCGGGGCAGGGGCTGGCCAGCTATATACTTGGGGACTGGGCTGGCTGTATACTAAGGGGGCAGGGGCTGGCATGTTATATACTGGGGTGGCAGGGGCTGCTGGCTATATACGGAGGGAAGGGACTGGCAGGCTATATACTTAGGGGGAAGGGGCTGGCAGGCTGCATACTGGGGGCAGGGGCTGGCAGGTTATATACTGGGGGCCAGGGGCTGGCTGTATACTGAGGGCAGTGGCTGGCAGGTTATATACTGGGGGTCAGAGACTGGCATGCTATATACTGGGGTATATGGGCTGGCAGGCTATATATTGGAGGGCAGGGGGCTTGCTATATACTGGGGTGGTAGGGGGCTGGCTATATACTGGGGGCATTGGCTGGCTGTATACTGGGGGCAGAGGCTTGATGGCTATACATTAGGGGGCATGGGCTGGCTGGCTACATATTGGGGGGCAGGGGGCTGGCAGACTTTATGCTGGGGATATCAGCTGGTCAGCTATATACTGGCTGGAGGCTGCATTGTCACTAGGTTTCCAAGTTTTTTGTGTTAAAATTAGGTAACTTGGCTTATACTTGGGTCGGCTTATACTCGTGTATATACGGTAGTTTGACAGTGTAACTTTGCACCTCCTTTCTTCTGTTTAAACCACAGAAATGTACCAAAATTATGGTCATATATCTCTTACCTGTAATCATTTCTACTTCAATCCACAAGTTCTCTCCATATAAAGCTGTACAAGTATCATTCTGGGACTCATAAAGGCTGTAACATCCAGTGACACTAAGGGTGCTGCTGCTTTCTTCCACTATAATATTCTGCTGGGCAGTCACATGCCATTCACTAGTGGAACATTCTACAAACACGGTAAAGTCTCCAGGAGAGGTGTAGCTGTGAATTATACTGCTCGATGTGCTGAAAGAGAAAATATGGGCCATGTAGTCATAGTCTGTGGATACAATGACTAGAGGATGGAAGAGAGAACCATTATATTGGATCAGTAGTAGTTTATTACTTCCTAATAATGCCAAAGGGTAATGTCAACTTGTATTCTTGTTAGCTTTAAAGGGAACCTGTCATCAGCATTTGGCCTATTAAACCACTAGTAGTATATTGTGAGGCAGGTTAACTCCTTCTAGTTTGTGTTTCTTTCATGTTCCAGTGTGAAGGCATTATATAGAAAATCATCTTTGAAGTGAAATGTAAATTGGTTGTATAAAGTCAAGGAGGAGGACAGTTTAACACTAAAGTCAAGGTGGGGAGCTGTGAAAGCCTCCTCCTCTGTGACTGACATTGTGACTGACTTCAGGAGATCTGGTTAGTGATGAATCTGGATGTAGGGTCATCAATTCCAATGAAGGGGGCTTTCTGAGGAAGATAGAACTTAACTTTAGTATTAACCCTTTACCGATGCACACCATAAAACCGGTGCATAAGCCCAGGTACATGGAGAGTGCTCACGGGCTGAGCTCTCCCGATAGCCGCTAAGTCTTTGCTGCATACTGCAGCAAAGACTTACCGGTAACACCCGCTATCGGCGCTGACTTCGCACATGGGTGCCGTCATCTTGCTGAAGATCGTCACTCCACATGACGTCATCAGGGAGCGATGATCCATTGCTATGATAGCCTCAGACCTTTCAAAAACCCGAGGCAGTATAAGATCGATCAGACAACCTAGGGTTAAAGATAGTAAAAAATAGTAAAAATAAAAAAAGTTTTTAAAAAAATTATAATAAAGAAACATAAAAATTAAAATCACCCCCCTCTCCCTAGACGTCATATAAATAAACAGTAAAAATCATAAACACATTAGGTATCGCCGCATCTAAAAATGCCCAATCTAGCAAAATATGATAACGTTTTTTCACTGCGTTTTTAACCCCATAACGGAAAATAGCGCCCAAAGTCGAAAATGCCACCTTTTTGCCATTTTGAAAAATATTAAAAATTCTATAAAAAGTGATCAAACTGTTGTACAGTTCTAAAAATGAAACTATTGAAAATGTCATCAAAAGTCACAAAAAATGACACCACCCACAGCTCCGTACACCAAAGTATGAACAAGTTGTTAGTGCCAGAAGATGGCAAAATAAAAATAAAAAAATTGTACAGGAGGTTTTAATTTTTGTAAATGCATGAAAACATTATAATACCTTTACAAATTTGTTATCCCCGTGATCGTACCAACCCAAAGAATAGAGTAGACATATCAGTTGGGGCGCTCAGTGAAAGCTATAAAATCCAAGCCCACAAGAACACAACGAATATGTGTTTTTTCACTTCATTTGGATTTTCTCTCCTGCTTCCCAGTACACGGCATGGAATATTCAATATCATCACTATGAAGTGCAGTTTGTTACACAGAAAACAAGCCATCACAAAACTCTTTACGTGTAAAAATAAAAAAGTTGGGGAGTGAAAATGGAAATGAAAAAACAAACAAAGGGTCATGTCATTAAGGGGTTAAAATCTCTGCCTCATTGACTTTATAAAACCAATTTACGTCTCACTTCAAAGTTGATTTTCTGAATGATGCCACCACATTAGGTCATGAAAGAAACATGATCAGGAATGTGTTCAGCTGCCTGGAAACATACTGGCAGTGGTTAACTAGGTCAATTTCTTATGACAGGTTTCCTTTAACATATATTTATAGTCCATACGCCACTGAATATCATATAGATAGTAAAACAGACTTAAAACAGTTTTCTGTAGATAAAAGTGCAAAGAAAGTGGATGACAAATAACTAGTGTAACAATAAAAGTAATAGTCTTGTAATCTTGATAATTTCTGTATCTGTATCTGGGACGAAGGTTAAAGTATGTGTCCACTTATGTTACAGAAATTTGACATCCGTCACATGATTATGTGCTCCTTGTATTTTGCAAACTTGCAAATCCAAGGAAGCCGATTAGAGAAAAGAATTTCTCAATCACTCTACACACATGATCACAAGCACGTACTATTGGAGGCATAGCCACAGCTACTGTGGCTGTATTGTACAGTTTGACTTACTTCTCTGGCTGATAGGGATCAATAGTGTATCCATCTCCAGTGCTTATAATGCAGGAAAGATTCCCGGTGTATTCCGTCAAAAGCCATTTTATTGTTAGAGTTACATTTTCAAACACAAAGGATTTATCGATTAAGTCAAGCTTTAAACCTGATTTAAAGAGAAAGCTTTCAATTGTCAGTATAAAATATGACTCACAATATTATATATAGTATATGCCCACAATCTGCTACAATTACATTGAATTCTATTTAATTTGTAATATCTTTATTGACCCCCCAAATTGTCAAAGAAATGAGGTGAAAGTGTAATGCAATGTACATCAGGCAACATAGTCACATTGCTGTGAGACATATTTGCAGTCTTCAGTTTATTTGCAGAACAGACTGCAGTGATAATGTAAGTGTTGTGTATGTTCATATTTTTGTAGAAAAGATACCTTCCATGACACCGATTTGTTATCATGAACATAAACTTATAATATGAACTGAAGCCTGAAACTTACCTTCCATGCAGCTATACCAAACAGACAGGTAACTACCAGACTGAGGACATGGAGGACCAAACTGTGTAGCATCTGTGGCAATTTGACAAGCCTGAAGCCCATGACACTGAACTGGAGGAAAAGGTTAGCAATTAATTGTGTCCTTATATATTGAAGATAATTACCCAAATGGGTGTCGCTTCAGTGGGACATCCTGTGATCAGCTTAGTATTAGAACATCCATTATAACAAATAGGGATTGTGAAAAGCGAAGCACACATTTTCAAATCAAGGCTAACAAGAGACAAGTAACCAAGAATGGTCACAGAAAATTAGAAAACATTTTTCTGTTAAAATACCAGGATTATGAACATGGCATTTTGTATATACTGCTCTTTATCTTCATCCTGTAAATTATTGCCTGAAATCTTTGGTGGTTAGGTCTAGGGTGAGGTCCTGGACATTCAATTATCCTTTGCTTAAAATTCACTTAAGAAGTCTACCACCGGGATCTAGGATTGTAAACCAAACACACTGACACACTGGTGTATGCTGCCTCTGCCAGCATCTGCTCTTCTTTTAGCTCCTTATGCCCTTGGTTTTTTTTTTTTTTTTTTACAAAAAAGGCTTTAAAAATTAAGCATGACAGACTCTGCGCTCAGTAACTGTAAATTGAGCCTGGAGGCCATAAGGTTAATTTGCATAATTTTAAAGCGTTTTTTTTGGTAAAAATAAGGGCATAAAGAACTAAAAGAAGAGCAGAACCTGTCAGAGGGGGCACACGCTAGTATGTCAGTGTGCCTGGTTAACAATCCTTCATCCCAGTGGTTGAAGGTGACTTCTTTAAAGGGAACCTACCACACCAATCTACCTATAAAGGTAGAACGGGTGGTAGGTGCATGTATTGGATGTGAGGATAGCCCTTTTTAGAGCTAATCCTCAAGTCCCTGCTATCTTTTTAAAATCTTTATTGCCCTAATATGTAAATTTATAAATACGCTACTGGGGCGTGGAATAGCCAGAGCTGAGGCTACATGTCACAGCTACTCCACGCCCCAGTAGCCTCTTCGTTCCTCCTACCCTGACATCTCCGGCTTCTCGGACGAGGGCGTGCAGCTAATAGGAGCGCCAAAAATGTCAGGGTAGGAGGAACAAAGAGGTTACTGGGGCTTGGAGTAGCAGCTCCGGCTACTCCACGCCCCTGTAACCTATTTAGAAAATGTACATATTAGGGCAATAAAGATTTAAAAAAGATAGTGGGGACGTGAGGGTTATCTCTAAAAACGGCTGTGCTCACATCCAATAGATGCACCTAACATCCATTCTACCTTTATAGGTAGATACGTGTGGTAGGTTCCCTTTAAATAATTTCATGGTATCTATTATATGGCTTCACCAGCTCTACCCACACCTCTCTGATGGTGTTATAGAGAGTGTGATACCTGGAGTTCGCAATAAAGAACATCACCTAATTCAATTTATAGCCCCCTTCCACTAGGATTCATAAAACGGGCTAATGGAACACCTCAACGCTATCTTAGGAGACGCTACTAAATAGGATTAACCTCATTGTGCTTTATGAGAAAATTGAGGTGACCTGATATCTACTCATTATTGGAAAGCATTTAGCAACCTGGGTGACCTATTCCTACTCTAATAACCTTTCCAGGGGTCTTACCCTTTCTCCTTGAATCTGCTAAAGATATCTAATAAACACAGGTCTATTTATAGTGATGATACCTTACTTCTGCTCTAAGAACTCTTAACTGCATTGTCCTGGTCTCCATTGCTGTTTGATGTGACTGATGTCTGCATCCTTTGTAGCCCCCCTCTGCCCTCTCTCTATTTATATTCTTTTCTTTATATTAGTTTTCCCGTTTTACTTTTCTCCCTATGGATTTTGTATACCCACTGCACGGAGAACCCTTGGCCTAACCTACAAGGCTTAATTTTTCTGCAAAATTTAAATAGATCTACGCTGAAATCAAAACCTTTGAGCTTTTATTTATTATGCAGAACATTATAACCTACATTTCATTGACAGCTGCCGTAAAGCATAAGAGAACAGAGGTAAGGCTGGTTCACATTGCATTTACCATTACCAACTATTCAACAAGCAGCACATGTATCCTTGAGTTTATATCAGAGTATGCTGTCAGCCACCATCTATGGGCATCCGAATAGTGTTGTGGATGAGCTGACAAAATCTGTGTTTTTTTTCAGATGATGTGAATAGAATTAGAATTAGTGAACAGAATGTTAGGCTAAATAGCACTGAACTCTCTATTTGTACGGAGCAATGATTGATCATGTACAGCATGTGCTGAAATGATTGTTAGTTCAGTCATTTGGGGACATACAGTTTTATTATTGTATTTACATAGGGAGTTGTGCTGCTGACATTTATTCGTTATCTAAGCAGCATAAAAGATGTAACCAGCTGACACACATGCATTTTCTCATTTGTCAGCTGATCAAGAGAGGATTTTTGTAGGGCATATATTAAGCAAACAAGCATATGTATTCTTGCTAATTCTCAATCATGTCTCGATTATAAGGCTTACCTGCAACTTGTTCTCTAACGCTATTCCAGCTGCAGTCATTTGTTGTAAGGAAGTCACTCTCTGGAGTACAGAAATGGGGACTTTTCCGTCCATAGAAGCTATCAGTAATCTGTACAACTTTTCCTGACCCGCATTGTAATGTTGCATTCTGGTTATCACAGGCAATGGTATTACCCGACTCTAAAAATTGGTAAAAATATATATTGTGAGCAGATAAGAAGATTAACTTAGGTCAAATTAACTCAATGGGGGATATTTATCATAAGGCAGGCTTCTTGGAACAGCTCTATAATAAATCTGATTGTAGTGTTTTTTAAAAAGTTGTATTAAATGTTGCAAAATACATAAAAAGTTGCAGAAAATACGCCAGCAAGACATTGGAGATGTTTTGAGACAAATTGTATGCCTAAATTGAAAGTCTCAAATCATAAATCTGGCAGAAAGCAATAGATGAATCATAACGACAAAAGTAAATTAGTCTCAGCATGAGTCTATGTATACTTAGACTTAGAAACAGTCTGTGTCACAAAAGGAGCAGGTGCCGAAACAACGGCACAAATAAACAGAGCATTTAACGATACCGCCATTGCCTTTAGATAGATGAGATTGGTGACTATATCGTAAGTATATAAGGAACAACTTGATTTTATGATAGACAGTAACTATCATCTCCTACAATTCATTCTGCAGCATTTTTATAAATAAAACTGCACATATTTTTGTGGCCATCTGATAAATCTTCATGGGTGATCTGATACAGTTAGTTCGGCAGTGATCAATCCAACATTGGGATAAATACTGATTATAAAATATTATTTAATAGATATGGGTGTCGGAGTAAAGGTTGATACTCCAGGAGCCAAGTGCAGTAAAATGGGAGTGACCACTGTGGTCTTTGGCTACAAAATTACTTCAAGGGTGGAATCATAATGTACAAGGTAAATAAAGAAGAGACAAATATTAATCCTTCTATCTCCTGTACACAGCATGAAGCTGAAGCCCATTGGTCACTCATGCAGTTCTCTATAAGATAGAGAACAAAAGAGCTTATAATAAATTATATTGTTTGTTAGTGTTACAGGCAGACTTGAATGAAAATACAGTTACTGCATAGGGACCTCTCCTAGGGAGAATAATCTATTCTGCATTTATCATGCAGATTGCTAGCGACGGATGGCGGTACCCTGATGCACCCCTTTCATTATGGTTCGATTTCACTACATTATTGCCTCATTGTCAGGGCTCAACAGGAATAGAACAAGAGTTTGGAGTGAGAAGTATTATTATACTATCCATTATTGATTGGAAAATTCAGTATTAAATTTTTTTATTTTAGATAGAAAAACTCCTGGAAAAAATGTCTGAGTTAGGTAGTTCTAGTGTAAACACCATGACGCAGCTGCCTTGGGCACTCAGTGAGCCTGTCCTGTTTCGGGTCCGAGGCATTGTGAAAAATTATTTACCAAATTCGCAAATGAAATTTAATTCGTGGCTGCAGTTTTCTGTTGTTCCCCATTGGTAGTCAGACTCTTTTTTTAGGTAACCACATTTCCCATTTCTAGTAGAGGCATCTTGGCTAGTCCAGTAATTATACGTGACATTAGATGTATCCAGCCAGGTAACAGATTCT
Organism: Engystomops pustulosus; assembly: GCA_019512145.1. NCBI lineage: Eukaryota > Metazoa > Chordata > Amphibia > Anura > Leptodactylidae > Engystomops > Engystomops pustulosus. Next base: position 104,739,894 of record CM033647.1, read on the forward strand.
GTGCAAAAAACATATAAAGGGATTATGCCATGAACAATTTTTTACAAAATTTCTTGTAAAACTTTTGAAATGTAAAGTGATGTGCAATCTTTCTTGCAATTTTTCTGGTGTTCCTCTAGAGTCCTTTTGCTGAATCAGTATCCTCTCCCTCTAAACTGTCAGGGTCGATTGATTTTACATTTCAACAGACAACCATTTCAACAATGGAACCAAATAATATGTAAATTTGATTTATACAAGTGTTATATGATAATGTGTTCTAAATGTCAATACAATGGATAGCAAGCATTCCCATGTATTTCGATGGGCCCGTACACATCCATGGTATCCATGACTCCGTGTCTGAACCGCCTGCTGGACCATTATTCTCAAATGTCCTATTTTTGCCAGTTTGTTACTTGGGCAGTACTTTCTACTTTCTTCAGTGTGTGACCAGACCTCACACGCAATTGACACACAGGCTGGAAACTACAATACATGGATTTGATGTTGGAGGCCTGTGTTATGCATATTACTCTTTTTATCAGCATCTATGCAATGCACAACATTCATATGTATAACTTTACAAAATCTTTTTACCACCACATTTTGTCTATGTGTGTTTCCTTTGATAGACTTTGCAAGAAAAACATGAGGTCTTTCCCCTGACATACCTGGCTCCAATACAGTTTTTTATTCTGGAGCTACTTCTTCTACTGTGGCTGATAAGAAGGGTTTCCAAATGATGTAATCCTGAGCATTGCATTAGTAAAGTAGTGAACTTTTTTCAGAGTAAAGACAGGGTAAAGGAACATTCCTGGGGGTTCAGAGTGTGAGTAGATGGCTGTTTTTATAATAACTTTCTGGAGCCAGTGTTTGTCTAAATAAATGGTTTAATCACTACATCACTAGTAATGAGCAGACCCGAACTAAAAAAATTAGGACTATACAAACCAGTAAGAAAGCTCTTCTATTAGTATCGTATAGACCCATTTTCCTTCTCTACATGGATAGCAAAACTACTAGGTCAAAGACATAACTCAGTAATTTTATCTTTTATCCGTCACAACCACTCAACCGCTCAAAGGGGTTTTCCCATGAAAGAAATTTCAGTCCCCTAGTGAGGTTTATACAATAAAGATAATTTTTAACCCCTTACTTTACAGTTTTACTCAGTTTTATTGCTGTTTTAGCTCCTATCACTCAGTGATGATCTGTGTAAAATTCTAGAGTGTGGGCTGGGACTCTCTAAGATGTTACATGTTTCCTCTGTGCTATGAGATGCTGTGTGCTGACAATGTAGTTAGAGTCTCCAGTGTTTATCTGTGTCCAGGGTTTATCTGCACTGTCATTTAGTTTATGAACATTCTACTAGTATGTGATGCATAGAAAAAGGGAGATTAGACAGATCAGAGATGATGAGATCCATGAGATGCATATTACACACAATATGCTATATCTCAGTCAGCTGTGCTATAACTCCCCCCCCTGCTATAAAGATCTGTAGCTTGTATATTTAGTCTCCTCATACTGCTGCTTACTGGCAGGAAGTGTCTGTGTGTGAGCTTCCTTGGAATGCAGGGGGAGGGGTCGATGCAGAGACACACTGCAGCGAACTGACAGAAGAAGATATTTATGAGAAGAATCTGCCATGCTCAACCCTAAGTCAAAACATTTTCAGTCAGTTCTGAGGAAACTGAAATTGTATACACCGGGACTGACAGGTTGGAATTGTATATGTGAAATGCTGTATTTTTGTCCTGAGTATATCCTGAGTATATTGAAGAATCTTGTCTTCGTGGGAATACCCCTTTAAGGCTCCTAGCTAGTTTGCAGGCATTGCATGATATGAATTTTACTTGGCACACTGAGTCATTTTGGGTTAGCCCAGGAGTATTCATTAATTGTTCTGTGGCCCTCTAACAGAATCCTACCTTAGATAAAATCCCCATATACAGGGATTTGTTGGAGGGGTTGCAATGTATTTATCTATTATAAGTATATTTTTCTAAGACAGTTTTAAGACTGGAGACATTGGATATATGTGCATCTTAAAAAAGACTTACACCAGTACATGTTAAAGATACAATGATCAGAGTACGGGCTAAAGTGTTGTTGAATACTGTGCAAACACATCCCATACCAACACAATCCAAGAGCAACACTACATGAACTATTTGTGACAATGTCCTGTGCTAGGACTGGCCATTGAAATGTGAGTTTTAAGAAATAATATTCTATAAATTTTCATCTGATTTTTATACTATTCTACTAGTTTCTAATTTACTCCCTCCAATTCATAGGTACATATCAACTGAGGAGGCAGAGGTATGACAGTAAGGTAAGAACATGGTACAATGGTGCAACACCTATGATATGACCAATAAAAGTAAACTAAAGGATGCTTACTTGAAATAAAAGGGCTATTCCCAAAATTATTGTTTATCTAATGAAAAGTTATATATCAATTTTTAACAGTTTTCTAGATCTCTGCCCACGATTATTCTATAGAAAGCTTCTATTTTTACTTCTAGTGGGCAGTAATCTGTCCATGGTCACACAGGTGCACGGCTCGTTAGTTCCCTAGAATGTAATCAGGGCTGTGTGATATAATGAGCTGTGCATCTGTGTGACTATGGTCAAATTTACGTCCAGTGGAAATAAACAATGGAAAATTGTATAACTTTTCATTTTAAAAACAATAACATTTATTTGCAGAAATAGGAATACCCCTTTAATTATGACATTTAAACACAATTAAATGTTTATGATAAAGCTTACCTTCTCTTGAGTTGACCTGCTGCGGTGAGTAGCCAACAAGACCAATCCACCAATCAACATCTTCAGACAGATGTCCACCTAAAAAATCCTGTGTCTCTTGATTATGGATAAACACCAGATGTCCTCCTCCCCTCTCACACCAGGACTGGGCGCTGTGAAAGGTGCGTTGAAGACGAACAAATTCATAGCATGATTTGTTATAGGGCACCTGATACTTGGAGCAAGGTATGGAATCTGCACAGATGACAGAAGCAAGACCAAACAGAGATATGAGACATACCCAACACTGAGGATCCAACAGGGTGCTACCCATGTTCAGTACTTCTATAGAATGTTACCTGCAACAAGTCCTCTTATTCCCTTACCAGAATTGGGTGACGTCAATGAACCAATGACCACTTTCTATTCCATTGTGCTTTGGCCAGGCCATAAAAAGAAGAATAAATTATAGGTAGCATTATCTTGTTGGACACACAATACCAGTCATCTATAAAAACAGCTCAAAAGCACAATTGTAAAAGTAGACAGGACAGCTCTGATTACTGTGCAGCATTGTTTGCTTTGGAGAAGATAAGACTGTAATCCTCTTCTCCTACAGGTGGTGACTGGAGATAATCCTGCCAAATTTTCTTATGTTTGTCCCTGTGTCATAATGGCAAAGATGCATTCCAATCTACATACTTTGATCAAGCGATGAACAATAAAGGAACAATAAAAGTATATATTTGTCTTGCTATGGTTCTGTACATATCTGTATATATGCAATATTAACTTTGGACCAACACTGATCCTTGGACTAGTAGTCTGTGTTTGACATTGTAACCCTTCAAAAATGGAAATTCTAAAGATATAGCATATTACCCATGAAACAACCCATCCCCATCACTAAAATGATCTTAACTCATATGTAACAAACATGATCTAGTCCTGATATTTGATTGCTGTGTAATATAAGTATAAATGGAAAACTATAGGCAGTGATAGGTAGCTGTCCTGGAGATCAGTGTAACCATACCTTTATGTGTGCTGTAATTAGCAGCAGGACTGTGAAAAGTGAAGTAATAACCCTTAGAGGATGTAGCCAGTTTTCACCTTCTGGGCACAATCTTATTAACATTACATTGTAAAAAACATAACTTATTATTGTTCCATGTAAGTCTCTGATTGAGAGGGTTTTTTGTAACAAAAAAGGTGTACTTTTTGGTGGCATACATTTAGAATATTTATAACTTGTCTGAATTTTATTAACTCTTTCCGGAAACTTTTAATGTTAATTTTAATGCAACATTTTGCAGTGTTTACCTATTGCATACACAACATGTTACTTTATTTTGCAGGCCAGTACATATTGAATCATACCTCCTTTTATTTAAATATGGTATACATACAGTATATATTTTATCTAGTGTCAAACCATGAGAACACTATTATTTAAAAAAAATAGGTTTTTGCATGGCCATCTTTTTAAGGTTAGAACAATAGCTTTTATTGGTTCAATAAGATTTTTTATTAGCAGAATAAAGTATCACATACAATAATGCAAAATGGATATGTATGGACAAGTATATAACAAAATACAGCAAGAAACTTAACCAATATGAGGAGCTGTTGATGGGTAACAATATAAGAGCAATTAAAGTGTATACAAAGCAACACAATGTACACTAGTTGCAAGGGGCAATGTTACTTATACATATAAAGATTAAGTGTAACATCTGTGCCAAAGTCTTCCTCTGTTTGTAGAATGTGGCTTAGGATGCATTCATTTTCTCTTTGTGTTTCACTTCTGAGTTGCCTGTGTGAACACACACTTAACTGGCTGTGTGATTTGGAGTTGTTGGCACAACACCCTTATCCTCCTGCAGTCAGCTCTGTCCAGTAACAGGTAATGGGGGTCAATTAAGGGCCCAATTCCCATTACCCGAATATTTCCAATTTGCGGCGAATTTTCCTGAATTGCCCCGGGATTTTGGCGCACGCGATCGGATTGTGGCGCTTCGGCGCCGGCATGCACGCGACGGAAATCGGGGGCCATGGCCAAACGGAAACCCGACGGATTTGGAAAAACTGACGCATTTATAAAAAAAAGTGTCGCTCGACACGCGCTTACCTTCACCCACAATAGGACGGTGAACTTCAGTGCATTCCGATGGTCTTCAGCGCTGCAGTGACACCTGGTGTACATCGGAGGAACTGCCTTAGGGAATCCCGGCCGGGCCCGAATCCACCGCAGAGAACGCGCCGCTGGATCGCGAATGGACCAGGTAAGTAAATCTGCCCCAATGTTTTGCTTGAGAGACTTCAGCTACAATGACCTGAAGCAGGATCCCATAAGGGTGTGTTCATACGTACCGTTCTTTGGATGTGTTTTTAAAGGCATGTGTCTGAACACATCCGTTTTACATATTACCATGCTATGAAAACGTTTGTTTTCATAGGTGCAAGTTTAAGCAGCTCTCTTAACATTTTCTCAGCTGCTTACACTTCTAACTATGAAGAAAAACACCTGCAAACCAACCAAATGCATGTTAACATGTAAAACGCAGGCATTCAAATGCATGCATTTAAAAACACATCTGAAAAACACATGTGAACACACTCTAAGGGCTTATTCAGAAGGGCATGTCTGCTGTGCATTGACAAAAAATGTAAATGTGTGATGTCAGTGTTCAGTCTGTATTGTATCTGCATCCGTTTTTTTTCACGTTCATTGCTGATGTGAAAGAAACGGATGGATTTCTAATCTACTTTGTGCCCTGCCTAGGTTGCCTAGCCACAATAGAGAAAAAATGGACCGAATATGAATATCATCTGTGTGTCAACAGTTTTTTTGGTGGACTTCTATGAAGGTCTGTCATCTGCAATTGAGAAAAAAATAGTTCATGCTGCAAATTTTTTAAAAGAAATCGATGTGTGCACACATAGGAATCAATGGTTACCATACGGACCTCAAAAATGAATGAGCCCTTTGGTTCTCATTTAGTCCAGTGCTGGTTTTAGTTTAGCTTTACCTGCTTATAACCTGTGAGATTTCTCTGTTTTGCTGCTCTTTCTGAATTTCTGGTTTTCTGACCCTGGCTTCTATATGGACTACGTTTTTGTGTGTTATCCGCCATCTCTGTTGTGACACAGACTCTGACTATGCCTTATTGTCCTTTCCATTTGTTAGTCATATTTTGTGCCCGCACTTTGGCATAGGAAAATCACAAATAAGCAAAAAAAGGACAAGTGCAATGGGGCACATTTACTTACCCCGTCCCCTGAGTTCACCCTGCATGTTTCGCATACCCGCTCAGGTCTGACAGAGTTCACCATCTTTTTAGTGGTGCATGTAAGTGCTTGTGTTTGCAACACAATTTGAAAGTTAAATCCCATGTTCAGTCCGAATCAGTCGGATAGTCCAATGGCACGCCCCCTAATTTGTGTGTAGCATGGAAGCCAGAGCAGGTGCGTCAAAAAACGATCACGTGCGACCCCAGTGCAGACACCTGTTAAAATGTACACACAAAAATAAATAAATAAATAATTATGATCCAGGGACCCAAATCCTGAATGCAGGGGATTCCTTATAAGATGTCCACATCACATAAATTATCTTGTATGAAAGAAATAGACCGCATCTGCCTTAATATCATTCAGGGCCACCAATTCCTAAACTCTCTTCAGCTCACATTACTGTGGTGAGTACAGATTCAGTCTTCCATAACCTGGGGATGAACCTTCTAGGAGCGTTCACAAAGTGTTGCAAATTACTCTATGTTACCATCTTAAAAGAGCCCCTGAAAACTGGCAGGACAGCCAGGGGGACAAGAATTGAGTGATCATATTATATAGTCCAATCACAGAATCCCAGAAATTATACAGTTAGGGGCATGTCCACCAAACAAGTTCCATCAATCTATCAGCAGAATAACAAATGCCAACAAAACCGAGAAACTGAAGACCTTGACTGAGGGAAGTGGATTCTGGTGCACAGTGCGAAGGAGCTTGCTTGAGCAAGCAGAACAGTGTGTTAAAGGACACCTGTCATCAGGTCTGTGTCACTAGTCCTGTCACCTCTACCTGTTGGAGCAGCTCACAAGGATCCCATCCCAGCCTTTATCTAGTTATTTCATACATTATTCATTGTAAAATCATCTATTTTTTATCATGTAAATGAGGCTGGTCACATGGTCAGAGGCAGTGATGTCACTCCTGTTCCCCCTCCCCTCTCCTCCCCCTGCTCATGTCTGTGTGTAATGTATAGTAAAGCATGGCTAGTGTGTGCTGCATCTGCTGACATGCTGCATCCTCCTAATATACAGGTGAGACACAGACATCAGCTACACATGAATCTGACATGTTCTGCTGTAACATGGCTGCCTGGAGCTGTTGTATCTCTCCTATACACACCCAGGCTGCAAGGGGCACCAGCACCAGGAAGCACATCATTATACAGCCTCACATCATTATACAGGCTGTCAGTCAAGCACTGGGGGGTGTGGCTGTACCTCCCACTCATGAATAGAGTGGACAGCTTGAATATGCTAATGCTTCATTGGACATTTCACAGGTCATTTGCATACAGCTTTAGGACCTCATTGCTTAGGTTTACAGGCATGTAGAGGGACAATGAAGGGATAGAGGCAATGCTCTCTAATGGCAGTCTATGAAAATATATTTAGTTTAGGGGAGTTATTTTGCATGACGGGTTCTCTTTAAGTACCAATTTAATGGGGGATATTCATTAAAACTCTCCCCACCAGCACTCCATTGCCATTATACTGTACACTAAGAGGCTCCGGCTTTATTCACCATCAGCCAGCCATGAATCTTCCACCCCCAAGTTTTTCGAAACATAATAAAATGATTTTAATGGAAATGAGTTTATTTTTATTCTGTTCGTTCATTTTAAACATTTTCAAATTGAATATTCAACATTTAACTTTGGGGACTAGAAGATGGGATATTGTGATCCTACCGTCAATACACTGTAACACTATGGTATTTCAAAAGCCAGGAAACTACATAAGGAATTCAATGTATACTATCGTATATCGAAACCATGGAATACTTTGGTTGGTGGGTGTCTGCAGCATCACAATCAGTTTTTCTTTGAACATTAACTGCCCAGTAAAGCCTCTATTGTCTTATTATTCTTAGAATTATTATTACCCCTGTTATCTCTTAAGTTAAATTGGAATTGCTGCTATTTAGATGAGATCTTAATTGAAAGGAAAGATAAGACTTATGTGCCATAGGACTAAAGGGTCATTTACACATGACTATATAAAATATATCACACTATTGTGTCATAGTTGAAAGTCACTGGCCATGTACAGTGACAGCACATTAAGAGTGGTGGTACAATCCCTCCTGTAAACGGATTACTACCAGTATTAAATGAGACAAACAATCTCAAAATGATTATGTTTTAATTATCTACAAATAAAGAAAACTATTTTTATCCTACAAATCAGAGCATTGCACATCATAGTTACCATTATCCTACATATCTGAGCACAGCACAGTACTGTTAGTCCTATCCTACATTTGGGCTTTTCCTACCATATGTATCAGGTAACAGTAAAGCACATTGTCTAACCTACACTCTGTAGGATGTGGAATTTATATATACGTTTTATATGTTTTCATAATGACTAAAATTAAAAACACTTCATACAAAGAAAAATTCTTTATTTTGCAATCCTGTGGCACTAATAACTTTTTCATACTTCAGTGTACGGAGCTGTGGGTGGTATAATTTTTCCAACTTGAGATGACGTTTCAATGCTACCTTTTTGAGAACTGTACAGTCTTTTAATCACTTTTTCAAAATGCCCAGAGATAATACAGTCTTGGTTCTTACAAAAACTCAAGATTGTCATGGAGACAGATCATCGCTCCCTGAAGACTTCATTGGGAGAGACAATCAAAGGCAAGATCGAGACATCCCATGCGGTGCCAGCTCTTTAATGCTGCCGGCTGCCTTGCAGGTGGCGATCACAGGGTTAAAACCCTGTAATATGCAGTAAACACTCATCGGGTATGGAGGGGGCTCAGTCTGAATGCCTGCAATTAAAGGGTTAATACCTGAAAGAATGTGAGTTAGAGCCTAAAGCTATGCAGTGGCCAGAAATGCAGACCCCAGTGGGCTGATCAGTCCCACTAGGTCCTGTAGGCAAGGGATTTCATAATGGCCCAACTCAAGGGCATTACATTAGTGAAATTCTGATACCAAAAACTTTGGCTGATGGGTGTCTGCCTCACAGCCTCAGATTGCTCTTTGAACATTTACTGCCCAATAAATCTGCATTATCTATTTCTATATTTTCCTTATAATTATGATTGCCCCTGTTATCTTGTCAGCTAATTTGCAATTGCCACTATTTAGATAGAATCTTAATTAGAATGCTAGATAAGAGTGTGTCATAGGGCAAACAGTCTCATTTCTGATGGGAAAAAATCTGCTGATACCAGCTTAGAGAGCATTTCCTAAGCTAAACACATATAATTATAATAGTAATCATAATAATTTGCAACTACAAAGCTTTAAAGGGGTATTCCAGGAAAATTAACGTCTGAAACAAAAACCATAGAGCTATAAATAAATGAATATAACAAAATTCAATGCCATAAGTCACAAAATGGCAAAGTGGAGTTATCACTAGAGATGGGCAAAATGCTAAATTTGGTTAGAATTTTAGGAAAACTTCGATTCATCACAAATCCGAAATTTATGGTGAATCGTGGGAACGAACTTCAAATTTTTTTATTTATTTATTTTTTTCCCTTTATAAGTAAAATGGCCACAAGCACAACGTGCAGGGCCGGATTATAGGCGGGGCTCCCGGGGCTCGAGCCCCGGGGCCCCCACCATCTTGCCCCCCTAGGGGACACACCAGATCGCACTCTGTGCCACCATCATGAGACGAACGCCGCCCTCCGCTCCGGGGCATAGGGTGAGCGACCTCCACGGCGATCCAGCCCATGCCTCCAGCCCACCCTCCACGCTCTCCGCTCGTCCAACCCACCCCCCGCTCCCCGCTCAGCTCGCTCAACAACCACCAGCCCCCGCTCAGCTCGCTCACCACCCCCGATCCCCGACTCGCTCGCATCAACAACCCAACGCTCCCCGTCAAACACCCCCCCGATCCCCCGCACGAAAAACTGCACCCGCCAAACCACCAAGCCCCAAGGCCAACGAATTCCCCCCCACCCCCGGGCAGAACAAAGCAAGGCAAGACCCCCACCAGCCCCCGAAACAAACAGGCACCCGAGTCAACCATAACAGGTAAGTTTATACGTATGTGGTTTGTCTGTGCGGTGTAATGGTATATAGGTAATACAGTGTTTATTTATGATCTGACTGTGTATTTGTCTATATGTATGTAGTGTGTATATGTGTAATACGTGTATATGTTGTATATATGTATTACGGTGTATTTATGCACTACTGTGTATATATCATGTATGTATGTGTTGTATATATGTATATACAGTGTATTATGGCTAATACAGTGTATAGGTGTATATATGTAATACGGTGTATTTATGCATCTATGTGGTATATATGTATATACTGTATATACATTCATCTACTGGTAAATGTGTATAGAGTAATGCTGTGCATATATGCATCTACTGTGTATAGTGTATATATGTATATACTGTGTATATATTGTATTACTGTGTTATAGTATCTAGTGTACAATGCATCTACATGCAATATACTGTGTATTGTATGTCATGCATTACTGTGATATATATGTATTATACTGGTTTGTATATAGGCATCTTACTGTTGTATATGTGTATATATGTTATACTGTGTAATAGGCATCACGGTGATATGTGTAATATGTAGATACTGTGTAAAGATATGAATCACTATGAATCTACTGTGTATTATGCATTACTGTGTATATATGTATATAGTATCTACTGTGTATATATTATTACTGTGTATATGTGCATATACTGTGTATTATCATTATGTATGTAAGTAGAAAAGTCTAGCTACCTCTCTCCGGTCCTGGTGAGGAAAAAAACAAAACTGAGAACTCCAGCCAGCAAATACATTAGCAAATGTCTCAGCACTCAAAGTTGGATGAAAAAAAAACATGCGTTATCTTTATCCATTAAAATCCGTATCAGATACATGATTAAACAGAGGTGACGTCCCAAAGACCTGTCCAGGTAATCGACCTACGGTTTCGGCTTACCAGAAGCTAGACCAGACTAAGATTCTGTAGCGGAAAACGACGTAGGTCGATTTACTGTACTGTCTTGGGCTGTCACCTCTGTGATGTATGCTGTAGGGATTTTAAGGAATAAAGATAACGATTTTTTTTTCACCGGGAACTTGAGTGCTGAGACATTTGATATATGTATTCATCTATGGTATATGTGTATATACTGTGTTATATTCATATACTGGTATAGGTATATATGTGATTTATGCCATCCGACGGTGTATATATGTATCTCTGTGTATATATGTATCTACTGTGTATTTAGCATCTACTGTGTAATATGGATATCTACTGTGTATTTATGCATCTCTGTGTATAGATGTATATACTGGTATTATACACCTACTGGATATACTGTGTATAGATGCATATGCTGTGTTTATACACGCATATATTTATATAAGCCTTATTGTGTGTACATTTATATATATGTGAATGAGTGTTTTTGTCTGATATGGTATATGGAATGTAGTATTACTCGATATATTACAAATGTACATTATTTATGTTTTGTGTGTCGCGCTGTATGTAGCGTGGTTTACGGGGTAACGGGGGGAGGACGGGAGGGCCTGTATTGGGAGCGGGGGGTAATGGGGGCGATGCGCGCTCGTATTGTAGAGTGTTACTGGGGGATGAGGGGCTGGTGTATGTAGCTTGTGTGGTACTGGGGCTGAGGCGGATGATGGCTGCTGTTACTGGCGGATGAGGGGATGTATTGAAGCGGTGTTACTGGGGATGTTGGGCGGGCTGTATGTGTGGGTTGTTATGGGATGAGGGGCTGTCTGTTAGCTTCGTTACTCGGGGGGCGAGGCGGATGTATTAGCTTGTTTACTGGGGGGGGGGGGGCGAGGCGGCTGTATTGTAGCTGTGGTTACTGGGGAGAGCGGAGGCGTATGTGAGTGTACTGGGATGAAGCGGCTGCTGTATGTAGCTTTGCTACTGGGCTGAGGCGGGCTGTATGGTAGCTGTGTTAATGGGGGCGAGGCCAGCTTGTATGTAGAGTGTTACGGGTGAGGCGGCTGTATTAGCTGTGATTACTGGGGGCGAGGCGGCTGTATGTAGCTGTGTTAATGGGGGAGAGGCGGGGCGGTGTATTGCAGTGTACTGGGGGGAGGAGGCGGCTGATGGAGCAGTTGACGGGGTGAGCGGTGGGGCTGTATGTAGTTGGGTTACTGCTGGGATAGTGAAAAGGAAAGCAGAGGACGTGTGGTACGCGACACTTAGTGGGAGGACTCCACAGGATTTTGTGCACAAGGCCCCCCCACAAACTTAATAGGCCCTGACAAGTGTTACAGGGGCACAGAACCTCTGGAAAGAAGAAGAAAGGAAAGGGTGGTACTATCTCAATGTATGGGGCGTGTCCGTCACAGTATGGCGGTATATGTTCCTGCCCCCAATGTTGGGGGTTAGGTCCCTCACTGTATGGCAGTAGTGTTCTCACTGTATGGCGGTTGGTTAGTGTCCTCACAGTATAGCGGTAGGCTTCCTTACAGTATGGGGGGTAGTGTTCCTCACAGTATGGCAGTAGTGTTCCTCCAAGTATGGCTGATTCCTCACTGTATGGGGGTTAGTTGGTATATTCCTCCCATGGTATGGCGATGTAATTCCTACTGTTTTGGCTGATTCCCACTGTATGGGGGTAGTATTCTCACTGTATGGACGGTGGGTGGAGGGTTGGGTAGTGTCCTCAATGTATGGGGGTTGGTGTTTAGTTAGTGGCCTCACGGTATGGGGGTAGTGTTCACTCACTGTATTGGCATTAGTGTTCTCACAGTATGGGGGGTAGGGTGGTATGGTCAGTGTCCTAATGTATGGGGGCAGTGGTCATCACGTTGGCTGTATCCTCACTGTTATAGAGATAGTGTTCTCACTGTATGGCGTATTCCTCACTGATGGGGGAGGGTCCTCATGTATGGCTTGTAGTGTCTCACGTATGGGGGTGGGTGGTTCATTAACGCTATGATGTAGTGTTCTCACTGTATGGGGCGGTAGTGTCCTCACTTATGGGGGCAGTGTTCCTCACAGTAATGGTGTGTGTTCCTCATGGTATGGTGGTAGTGTTCCTCACAGTAAGGGGTGTGTTCCTTACTGTATGGCTGTATTCATCACTGTATGGGGGGTAGTTTCATCACTGTAGGGCTGGTAGGTGGGGTAGGGTTCCTCAATTGTTGGTGGTCGTGGTACTCACTGTATGGCTGTATTCTTGCTGTATGGAAAAGTTGTGTTCCTACATTGAATGGATGATTCTTGATGTATGGCGGTAGTGTTCCTCATGGTATTAGTGGTCCTCATTGTATGGTGGTAGTTGTTCCCCCACTGTATGGGGGTAGGTTCCTCACTGTATGGCAAGTAGTGTTTCCTCAATGTATGGCAGTAGTGTTCCTCACTGTATGGGGTAGTATTCCTCACGTATGGGCTCGGTATTCCTAACTGTATGGGGGGGTTTGGGTAGTATTAATCACTGATGGCGGGTTAGGGTTCCTCACTGTGTGGCAGTAGTGTTCTCACTGTATGGGGGGAGGGTTCCTACTGTATGGGGCAGTGTCCTCATGATGGCTTATTCCTCACTGTATGGGGATTAGTTATTCCTCACTGTATGGCGTGTATTCCTCACTGTATGGGGATTATGTTACTCACTGATGGCGTGGTAGTGTTTCTCACTGTATGGGGGGTTAGTGTTCCTACTGTATATGGCCAAGTAGTGGTTCCTCACTGTATGGGGGTGGTGCGTGTTCATACTGTATGGGGGCAGGGCAGTGTTCCTCACTGTCGGGCTGTATCCTCTACTGTATGGGGGTGGTTAGGGTTAGTTGGGGGGTGGTAGCGGTAGGGGGTATTAGTGTTCCTGCATTGTATGGCTGTAGTGTCTCACTGTATGGGGGGGGGGGTATAGTGTTCCTCCGTTACCTTATTGAGGTAGTGTTCTAAATGAGGGGTTAGTGTGCCTACACTTATGGGGGAAGTGTCCTCACAGGATGGTGGTAGTGTTCTATTGTATGGGGGTTTGAGTGTTCCTCACAGTACGGTGTAGGTCCTTACTGTATGCTGTATTCCTCACTGTATGGGAGGTAGTAGGTAGTATTCCTCACTGTATGGCAGTTAGTGTCCTCATTGTTGGTGGAGTTTCCTCACTGTATGGATGTATTCGTTGCTGTTGAAAGTAGTGTCCTCATGATGGGTGTATTCTTGACTGTATGGCGATTAGTGTTCCCATGTATGGGGTAGTGTCCCATGTATGGGGCGCAGAAGTGTTCTCACTGATGGCGCGGTTGGTGTTGTTCCTCACTGTTATATGGCGGTAGTGTTCCTCACTGTATGGCTGATCTCACTGTATGGGGGTAGTATTCCTCAGGTAGGCTGTGTATTCCTCACTGTATGTGTATTTCATCACTGTATGGGGGTGGGTAGGGTGATAGGAATCATGTATGGCGGGGGTGGTGAGTTCCGGTTGGGGATCGGTTTTAGTATTCCTCAGGGTATGGCGGTAGTGTTCCTTCACTGTATGAGGGGGTATGTTCCTCATGTATGGAGGCAGTGTTTCTCACTGATGGCTGTATTCCTCACGTGTGGGGATTAGTGTTCATCACGGTATGGCGGTATTCCTCACTGTATGGGGATATGTTCCGCACTGTATGGCGTTAGTGTTCTACTGTATGGGGATGTGTTCCTCACTGTATGGGGATGAGATAGTGTTCCTAACTGTATGGGGGTTATAGTGTCCTAAGCTTATGGCAGTATTAGTGTTCCTCACTGTATGGGGGTAGGGGTAGGTGGTAGTGTCCTCAATGTATGGCGGTTATTAGGGTATGTTCCTCACTGTATGGGGAAGTGTGCCCTCAAGTTATGGGGGGTAGTTGTTCCTCACTGTCTGGCATGTATTCCCACGGTTGTATAGGGATAGTGTTCCTCTGTTGGCTGATTCCTCACTGTATGGGGTGTTTTAGTGTTCCTCATCTGTATGGGCTGTAGTGTTCCTAATGTATGGGGCCGGAGTGTATTACTGTTATGGAAAGTAGTGTTCCCCACTGTATGGGATAGTGTTCCTAACTGTATGGGGGTAGGTAGTGTTCTCATGTATTGGTGGTTAGTTGTCTCAACAGTACGGGGTGTAGTGTTCCTTACTGGATAGCCGTATTACTCACGGTATGTGGGTAGTATTCCCAATGTTATGGCGGCGTAGGGTTCCTCATTGTATTGGTGGAGTGTTCCTCACTGTATGGATGTATTTTTGCTGTATGAAGGGTTGTTCCCTAGATTGAATGGATGTATTTTGACTGTATGGCGGGTAGAGGATGGTGGTAGTGTTCCTCATGTATGGTGGTAGTGTGCCTCACTGTATGGATGTATTCTTGCGTCTGAAGGTTAGTGTTCTCATTGAATGGAGGTATTCCTCACTGTATGGGGGGGGTAGTATTCCTCACTGTATGCGTGGTCGGTTAGGGGTAAGGTTAGTCGGTGGGTGGTGGGTAGTTGGGTAGTGTTCCTCATTGTATGGCGGTAGGGTTAGTTAGGGTAGTGTTCCTCACTGTATGGGGGTATGTTCCTCACTAATGGGGCAGTGTTCCTCACTGTATGGCTGCTTATCTCACTGTATGGGGATAGTGTTCCTCACTGTATGGCTAGTCCTCACTTATGGGGCATAGTTTCTCACTGTTATGGCGGTGGTGGGTAGTGTTCCTCACGTATGGGGCTAGTGACTCACGTATGGGGGAGTGTTCCATGTATGGCAGTAGTGTTCCTCACGGTATGGGGGGAGGTGGGGTAGTGTCCTCACTGTATGCGGGGTTAGTGTTACTCACTGTATGGGGAGTTGTCCCTCACTGTATGGGGGGTCGTGTTTCATCACTGTCTGGCTGTATTTCCTACTGTATGGGATGTGTTACCTCAATGTATGGCTTTTATCCTCACTGTATGGGGGAGTGGTCCTCATTGTATGGCGGTAGTGTTCCCTCACTGATGGGGGTAGTGTGGTAGTGTTCCTTATGTATGGAAGCGTAGCTGTTCCTCACTGATATGGGGTTAGGTTCCTCACTGTAGGCGGGGGTGTGTTCCTCACTTCTGGGGGCATTGTTCCTCACAGTATGGTGGTAGTGTTCCTCATGTATGGATGGTAGTGTTCCTCACAGTACGGGGGGTACTGTTCCTTAACGGGATAGCTGTATTCCTCACGGTATGTGGGTAGTATTCCTCACTGTATGGCGGTGGTGGGTGGGTAGTGTGGTCGGTTGGGTTAGTGTTCATCTTGTATGGTGGTAGTGTGTCTCACTGTGATGTATTCTTTTTGATGTATGAAGGTAGGTGTCCTCATGAATGGATGTATTATTGACTGTATGGGGGAGTGTTCTCATGTATGGCAGTAGTGTTCCTCACTGTATGGCTGGTAGTTTTCACTGTATTGAGGTAGTCTTATTCCTGTATGGGGGTAGTGCCCTCACTGTAGGGCGGTCGGTAGTGTCCTCACTGTATGGTGGTAGTGTTCATCACACTTATGGATGTATTCTTTGCTGTATGGACGGTAGGGTTCCTAATTGAAGGAGGTGGTATTTTGACTGCTATGGGGTAGTGTTAGTGTTCCTCACCAGGATGGGGGGTATAGTGTTCCTACTGTATGGCTTGGATTTCACACGATGGGGGTAGTGTAGGGGGGTATGGTAGTATCTCACTGTATTGCGGGTAGTGTTCCTCAGGGTTGGTGGTAGTGTTTCCTCACTGTATGGCGGAGTGTTTCCTCACTGTATGGATGTATTCTTTCTGTATGGAGTAGTGTTCCTCATTGATGGATGTTTCTTGACTGTAGGCCGGGAGTGTGCCTCATTGTATGGGCACCCCACCTGGTAGCACCCTCGCTCATCTCACTGTGTATGCGGCGTTGTAGGTAGGGGGTGGGTAGAGTGTCCCCTACTGTAAGGGGGGTGGTAGTGTTCCTCCACTGCTAGGCATAGTGTCTACCTGTATGGCTGCTATTCTTCACTGATGAGATAGTGTTCTCACTGTATGTGGGTAGTGTCCCTCATGTCTGGCGGTGGTAGGGTGGTCGGGTAGTGTCCCCACTTTATGGGGTAGAGTTCTACTGTATGGAGTGGGAGTGTCATAAGGTATAGCCGTTGTCCCTCACTGTATGGGGATAGTGTCCCTCACTGTATGGGGATAGTATCCCTCACTGTATGGGGGTATTGTCCCTCACAGTATGGGGGTAGTGTCCATCACTGTATGGGGGTAGTGTCCCTCACTGTATGGGGATAGTGTTCCTCACTTTATGGCGGTAGTGTTCCTCACTGTATGGGGGTAGTATTCCTCACTGTATGGGGGTAGTAT